>JAVQJL010068287.1:0-56472 GCA_036024295.1 Nannoperca obscura
AGTTTTGTTTGCTACCGATCTAGCATTTACCTGGGCCATCCTGATTGTAGTCATGCCATTCGTTGTCCGGGGTGCCTGACCCAGCGGCTGAAGGTTGTGGTGGTTCACTCCACCTTTGCAGAGACGGGGCGATCCAAGGCGGGGGGGCTGCAGCAGCTCATCCCGGCCCCCAATAGGCACCAACAAGGCATGCATAGGATCCGGGAAGCGCCGGGAAACATAGAAGCCATGTTCCCAAGCAAGATCGTTAGCAGAGGGATTCATCCTGATAAAACGAGATTTTATTCTAGCCATTAGGCCACTGCGTTCATCCTGGTGTCTGTGAAGTTTCCTCTGGACTGGTGGAGGTAGAACGCGACAAAGGTGAGCAGGTATCCCTGACTGGAATGGAGGGAGAAACTGTTCCTATCCAGCAAAATTTGGCCGGAATAATTTTGCGCTGGCTAGTCCTGTATCAAGAAGTAATTGGCAATCATAAATCAGTAAGGATTTGGCTTTTCCACAGAGACTGAGCAGGGATATAACAAGCATAAACAGGACTAAAGGAGACAGAGACAGGCGGCAAGCCACACACACACACACACACACACACACACACACACCAGTGACATCTTGGACAACCTGTCACAGCCCATCTAGCATGAGCATGAGTTCTTGAGTTGACACCGACAGCACAGGCTTTTATGTCTAACCAAGCTTTATTGGAGAAAGATTTGGAGATTTTGTACTTCAAGTAGCACTGTGAGTGAGTCTTTCATAGTTCAATTAGTAGTTGTGAATATTTTGGCTGTAACTGTAACCAGGATGACTAACAAACTATGTCAACACTCCACAGTATGATAATGGAGAAAATCTTTGGTGTGCCAGGCAACCAGACCAAAGGTTATACATGGGGATGATCGGGCAATACATGTGTTACAACCCAAAACACACCGGAAGAGTGTAACCTGCATCAAAACAGCAGGACCTGTTACTTTCGAGGTGCTCCTCAGGGCAGGTGGACATGCCGCAACAGAACACGACACTGACCACGTCCCATTTGCCAGCACTGACGCTGGTTGATGCTTCAGAAATGCATGCATTTGTTTGTCCACACACACTCAACTTTTTCTCTTGTCAGGTGATAACATATCCTTTGTCTTAAAGCAGTCATGTTGCACAAGGAAAAACCTACTGCTGACATATTAAAGTATCGAGACATACATGTATGTGAGCAAGTCCCAGTATTAGAATTTTGAAAAAAGACACTTCCTTGCAAATCATTGCTAAAGGGGTAGGCTCTTAACGGAAGGGGCATACAAAAGACAGGAAGCAATCATAATTCCTTAGTGTGCCTTTGAATATGCTTCTAATTCAACCTGCCCCCCAGTTGATCATTTATCAAGTTATCAGTCAAAGAGTCAAGCTTTTGTAGGCCTAACAAGTTGTTTTAATAATGGCATAGACTGAATGTTCAAATAAAAATGTTTAAAGCAGCAAGACTTTTAAACTCTGTCACAAGCGTTGAATGAAACAGCAGGCAATGTTATCTTACATCTGGGTGCAAATTTACACCGGCAAACCAACATAAGGCATGCTACAAACTCCTCAGTGCATTGAAAAGAGCCTGCATCTAAAATATGTTTTTTTAAATTTTTAACACTTTTTGTTAGCGGATCCAGTTTTAAATATTACAGGAGGGAGCAGTAAAAGATTAAAGAGCAACCATGGGATGGTTAGATAAAGAGGTAGACTCAACAGGTGTTTGCTGCAGTTTCGGTGAATATCAAGACTCACCAAATTAAGTGACATCTTAGCGTTTCTGCTGTATGGAAAACCACTTGCTATATACTGTGAACCTTTAAGTCACACGTTAAAACAAGAAATGTCATTTGCTATACATGTGTTGAAATGTACGTGACCGGTGAGGTAGAAGGCAGCACAGCGGGTCTTCACATTTCAATGCTCTGTTCCTGCACTTGCAATTTAGGAAGTGGTTCTCAACACCCTAGTTGTGAGACATATCAGGGTTGTCATTGTTAGATTTTTCAGATTCCCCACTGTGTACCATGACTTATTAATTCCTTACTTTTAACTCATTATATTCGTTATTATAAAATCACTTTATGTGACAGCACATCTCTGGTATGACTGCCTATGAAGTTTGTTTAAAAAGTTGACCTGCGCTCCAGAAAACACTTTTTCAGCTCGAGCAACCAAATCCCACTAAAATCTTTTTCTCAAAACAGTTTTCAGGTGCTGAAGCTTAATACTCACTAGACAGTTGAACATTTCAATGTTCCAATCTTTATTTCCAAGGGCACTACACTGCTCTGAGGCACTACAGAGCAGTGTAGGCAAAAAACATGCCTGAATTCCTGTAAAAGCACCTTGGGTTCTGTGAGTTTGTCCACAATGTTAGTCTGCAACTTAAATTATATGGAGCAAATCTTAGATTTGACTCTTTACGATAAGGAAGGCAATGTTCTCCTTCACCTTTGGGATGGAGTTGTCCAGGCTCATATTAATGGCCTGCATTTATTCAGTTTTTGAATATACTATATATTTTACTTTAAATGTATCTTTTTACATTTAGTGTAGGAACAGCATTGTGCATCGGTGGTTAGTACAGTCACAACACAGCAAGAGGGTTTAAATCCAAAGTGTGTGTGGATACTGCACAACATAAGCAGGTAAAGAAAAAGTCTGCATGGGCGTTTGGCACACAAGTTTACACAAGTTAAGACGAGAAACGAGACCAATGACTCTGCAATCCGAGCATTACCCTGGAAAAAGGTTTGTCTCAGGTTGACCACATGACTGGGATAAAAGGGATGGCATGAACTAATGCCCCCTAATGCCTCAAACCAAGTCCAGCAGCTTCTTCGTCATTTGGGCAGCCAGGTAGTCTCTTTCACAGGACAGTAAGAGAAGACAGCAAAGAGCTTATGAACAGGAAGGCGAAAGGGGAGGAGGTGAGCAAGGATCAGTAGCCAAAGATACCACAGATAAATCGTTCATGGACATAATCAACTAACAAGATGCTGCAGTCTCGAAACGAGCATAAAAGTGAGGTAAAGCTGGAAAATGATTATCTATACTGCAAATTTACAAAACAGGACAAAAAAGGGCTTTCTTACGTATATTTGAATATAATCAGTTCCTCATTACATTTTGATTCAGCATGAGTTGAATGAGGCCCAAATGTTTTAATAAATAAAGTCACACTTCCATAAGTCAATGAGGATAGTCATTCTAAAAAAAGTGTATTTTTCAAACAGATTTACTGAAAAAACAGACACTTTCTCAAACCCTGCTTGGATCCTATGATTCAATGGTAAATTTCAACATGTGACACATTTTGTGTTCTCTTTCCCTTTGAACTATCATGAGAAAACCCTCCAGCTTTGCAGCAAGTACAGTGAAGTCAGTCAGGCAGCTATAGCCAATCTGAGGCCAGACAGCCATGCACCCAGTCGCCTCCCTTCTGCTCTGATCAATAATTTACATCAAAGCAAGCAGTGAAGGAAAGATATGAAAACAGAGGATTGGGAAACAGCGAGAGAGGACAACACTGAGCAAAAGTTCGCTCAGAAAAAAAAAAAACAGGAAAAGAGGGAACAAATAAAGATGGAGAGACACAGAGAAGCAGAAGCGGGAGTGGTTAAGAGAAGAGAGATGGGAGCAGCAGCAACAGCACCACGCTTGGTGCTCTGGCAGAGATCTATAAATAGCTCTTCAAATCTCTCTAGAAAAAGCTACTCTTCTGCTTATGCTGCTGCAAACAGAGATTCAGAGACAGGAGAAAATATGGATACCTGGCTGAGGAATAAATACAGAGATCATGTTTTATAAGACAACAGCTGCCTATTTCAATTACATCATCTTGTAAAATACAGTATTAAAGCCATTTTTTACGACAACCATCTTGGCTTGTATAAATATTTCATTGTAGGAAGTCAATACAGTAAAAGCAAGTACGTTACCTCCAAGACACAAAACCACATGTTCTACTGGTCTATGAATAAAGAATTGTTTATAGTCACACATCTTGCAAACCAAACAAATGCATAGGCACCCTTTCTGATTGGTAACAGATTAACCTACCAATTTACTGATTGATTAGAATTTGATAACGCAACATAAATATTTTCAAGTCGCTGGGTATAAGGGGGAAACATATCGTCAGGCAGGCAGGATACTCCATCTTTCTCATTACCGGCCTTAGCAACAGTAGACCGTTGATTCAATGACTCACCTCCAACAGATCTTACTATGGATAAGGCTTTTCTCATTGATACTGCCCTTACACCAGCAACTGGAGAATTATTTAGGAAAGATGGGTGCCCAGTGTAAAAATGCTTAGGAAAGAGCTGTTATGGGGTAAAAGAATCACTGAGTATATCAACGCTTTACTGAAATACTGAAATAGCTCAGGAGGGGTACCTGCTTAACCTGTCCTTACTCTCACTCAGAACTGTCTACAAAAGGAATAGACAAAATGTGATATTTTCAAGACAATCTCAACTTCCAATGTGACTATATTGGCAGTCTATGCCTGCCACTTCTCTGCATCACGTGACTGGCCAATGCCAAGTGATATGAATATTTATGTTTTCAGACACACATGCTGTTTTCCCAGAGCAGATGTTTGAATCACCGCTCTAACAGTCTGTGCTGCGATCCCACCTAGTTTGACACAACAGTCTTGCTATCTATTTTCAGCTTGAGTGTCAAAATGTAGAGCTAAAGCCAAGATACAGACACTGATGACCATTTATCAAGTATTTCCTGCCAAACCCTATTTCAAACCATGCGTTTTACAAACTATCGACTGGAACACACAATGAGTGTTTGTTTCATCTCAATAAATACCAAAAAATAATAATAATCATGCCTCACTGAGCAAAGGCCTAAGACCACATATAATACCTTTGTTTGGAGTGTGGCAAAGCGTAGAAGCGTATTAAACACAATATAAACTCCAATGCCATAGTGCTGTAAGCACAGGGCAGCAGTGTGGTCTGATTTCTAGATCAGCTCTCTTCGATTCAGTCTTAGTACCCACCAACATGCAAACAATAATACAAACTATGGATTTGTGACTTCCGGTTCATGTTATTACATTTACACCTCGTATATGTGTGTGTCCACTGACACACACACATATACATGCCAGTGTGTAATAAATAAAACCTTGTTGTCACAAGGTAAGGTGGGCTTTAAGCATGATGGCGATGAGCAGCTACAAACAATTTCCAATCACTTCATTCTAATTCAACCAAATACTGAATCACTTCATTGGCATTCACGCATTCATTCACCGAATTTCGTCTCTCAACTAAGATTAGAAGGATAAAATGTTAACACGGCCAACTCGTGTCAGGCATGGTGAACGCGGACTTTAAAGATGGTGCTAAACGTTGCGCTACATGTCTGATACATTATAGGAAATCGATTTTAAGTTATCTCATGTCACCTTAAAAGGTTCCGCTCACCGTTTTGCTGGCCGTATGTCGCAAGTCCGTGTGGAGAATCCTTCAAGTAGTGTCTGTGGAGAACAGATGGCAGTGTGGTGAGAGCCGTGGCTATGCCGTTGACTGAAAATATTAGCTTGCCCCCACACTAACAATAGCTAGCTCGCGGTATTAGCTTGCTTCCTCCGGAGAGTATAATTAGCCACCTACAGCACCTAGCCAATGTTAGCCCGCTAGCTAGCCTTTTCTTTTCAGTGTACGTTAGCAACCCAGCGTCAACAGAACCTAGCGTTTATATTACAACTGGTTATCCAACAAAGTAGCATATGTTTACAGTAATGCGAGCTTTGTTATAAACCTGTACCAGCACTGTCAGGTCTCAAAACAGATGGTGCTAGCTGGTTAGCGAGTTTTCCGAATGACTTACCAGTGCTAATATAATGGTGCTGCTAGCTTGAGTTGGTTCACTGCGACCCCGACTGTCAAAATAGCGCCGCGTGAGGGGAGAGTGGCGTGAACGTTAAAGATAGTTAGCAAGCACTCAGCGCCGAGGAGCAAGGCAGTCAAGTCCGTTATAGGAGTACAGCTAAATAACAACAAAACGCCAAAGAATAAAATTACACAAATTAAAGAAAAAAAGAAACAAAAGCTATTCCCCCTTCTCGGCTTCGGTTGTGTGTGTGTGTGTGTGTGTCAGCGTCACTTTCCCCCCCCCTCACCGACAGTTTACGTCAGCGGCGTATTTTACAGTCTCGGGGAGACGTTCAGGATACAGTAAACTTGTTTATGCAACTGGCCACACAATGTAAAAGTTGTATTTATTTATTATGAACACATAATTAAAAATACTCATTGTTGTTGCCTGATTTGACAATATACATATTTGGTTGAAAAGCAATTAGGGTTTATTGGCATTATGTACTGCAGCATTTTATGAAGGCACATTTTTTTCTACGGAATATCTCCCACATAACCAGAGGCCTGTACTACGAAGCATGTTCAACATACCCAGGATATCTTTTCGTTATCCGGCTTCACTAAGCTTAACAACCGGGAACACGCTAAGCGGTCACACGACGCTGCTTATCAACCCAGGGTTTCCCAACCTTGCCGCGAGCGCGTTCACATAAAAGGGGCGGTGTTTGCAGAATATGACCAATCACAATCACGACAAGTGTAGGCACACCTCCAACAGAGCGGCATACTTTACAAACGAAGAGCAAACTATAATAGAGAAATACAAAGAAGTTAAACACATCATCCAGGCCCCAAAAGACCCGACTGTGTGAATGCGTAATGTTAAATTAACAAGCTTATGATATCACTGCCTCACCAGTAGGGCACAAGTAGATGTGACTAATAGCCTAGTTACATTTGTGTATTTAATGAAATGAATGTGTTGCTTAGATGTTTCCTTATGGCGTGTATAACGATTTTGGCTTTATTCTTTCCTGCTTGAAAGCTAATGAAAAATAAATGTAAACACAATTAGGCTTACTTTGATATCTTATAAATAGAAGAAAAAAACCTGAGCGCTTCCATCAGTCTGTTGTAAAATGAAAAGCACAAAAGCACAATGAATGAGAAATGAGAAACTCGTATAGGCTTTGATCTGTTATCTCAAACGTAACCGACGACGTTGAAGTTGGCTTCCGATTCGGCAATTAAGGGGTTACAGTGCTGAGCGTCCGATCCTTCCTTTTTTCATCTTTTAATGTTGTGAAAGCGTGTTAGACACTTTAGGTAAAGCTTTAACGCTGTCTGGAACCCATTTTCAAATTTCTGAAAACTTTATTGTATTTGTGAACATACAAAACAGTGGGATTTCACTGTTTTTTTCACATCTAGACCACATCAGACCATGTCCAGATCCAAAACCACTATCCCTAGACTTGTCAAATCTGAACCAGATTATCCTAGAGAGGCTAACGATTCTTTTAAACACAATTTCAAATTTGTGAAACCTGTATTGGATTTGTGAACATGCAAGAAAAGGACATTTCACTGTTTTTTCACACAGAGACCACATCAGACCATGCTCAGATCCAAAACCACTATAGTTAGACTTGTCAAATCTGGGCCAGATCATGTCCAGAGAAGCGGAAGACTCTTTAAAAGTCTCAGATTCATGAAACCTTTATTGGATTTGTGAAAACTTTTAACACAGTAATGCAACTGATTAACAGTATTGCAACAACATTGCCACAACAATTAAAACATCTTCATAATTTCTCTATTGGTTAATTTACTCTTCAAATTATTCTTGTTGTTCTCTCACCTATCCATTACTTTTCCCATAATTCAGCCATTAGTTTGCTTGTTGACATTTCTATGGCAAGCTTTCTTTCTTCGTCACAGTTATAAACATTTGATGTGAATAAAGCAGGGAAATGTCCCTTTTTGCGTTTTAACAAATCCAATACATGTTTCACAAATCAGAAACTGTGTGTTAAAGAATCTTTAGCCTCTCTGGGATGGTCTGGTCAAGATTTGACAAGTCTGGGGATAGTGGTTTGGCATCTAGACCTGCTCTGATGCAGTCTAGATGTGAAAAAAGGAGTGAAATCTTGTGTTTTCACAAATACAAAATTGGATTCCAGACAGCGTTAAGGTTTTACCTAAAGTGTCTAATACGCTTTCACAACAGTAAGAGATGCAAACAACGGAGGATCAGAAGCTCAGCAATGTAAATAAAGTTTCCCTTAACTTTCCCATTAAGTGCCGAATTGGGAACCTACGAATCGGAAGCCAACTTCAGCGTCGTGCTCCGCAGCAGGTTAGTTGTGCAGCATAAGTTGCCATGGCGATTTATACCAGGAAGAAGTGAATCGTCGCAACATTGAAAACCCAGGGTTAAACTTGAATTCACCTCACTAACCCCAAATCCTGCTTCGTAGTACGGACCTCTGGTGTAATTAATACATATGGAATATCAAAATATACATACTTTATATTAACACGATAAGTCAGACATTGAAGGATTATGAGTTTTAACTTTATTTTTCAGCCATATTCCGGAAAAGATGCATGCTTATGATTGGGTTAATACTTTTACTTTAGTTTGTCCACTTGTATTTTACACAGTATTTAAAGGCACCAATACAAAAGTAACATCTCTTGTAGTTCCTAAAATCCCCCACATGTCGGCAGACACGTACTTCTATATTGATCTTATATGATCTTGTCGATCAACCTCATATTTAACTCTAAGGCAAAAAGAAAAACATCATACATTTTCACTTTAAGTACCATTGTCATAACTTGTATCTTTTAATGATGCACTTTACAGTTCTGGACAAGTTCTCAGAAAACGTGATTGTCAATACAGCTTATATGTGCCCATGTGGAAGGCTATGCACTCAAAATGTGTCCTATTTAAGGACATTACATGTTGTGATAGGGCACTCTCCAACACGTTATTACAAATGATGTGTGTATATATAGATTTGAAAGGCACACCTTTTCCTGGGGTCCATAGCTGTAGGTAATTTGTTAGGAGCTCTTTTGACACTCTTAACTCCTTACACACTAACTACTAGCCTTTATGGCTACAGGACTCATTATGCAGGCTATTATCGGCATACATTTGTGACATTGTATGTCAGCCTGTGTGCTGTAGGCCTATCAAGGAAAACCATGCCATTTCAGCAGATTCACAGTGCAAAAAACAAAAACAAAACTACATTAAAGCCCACCAGAAGCTGTTTAATTTGGTGAACTGGTCTATTTCGGATTTTATTTTATGCCTAAAATGCCGTGAGAACCCAAACAGACAAGACTTGTATGGGCAATAGTATGACAGAGAGCCATTGTTCTCTCTCTATCTGTCTTTCTCTCTCTCTCTTTCACACACACGCGCTGCAAAATCTTACAGTATGATATTATGCCAGCTTGCAGGGAACATGACAGAACGCGTTACCATGAAGTAGTTCAGTCCCCTCCTTACAGCCTCGAGCACTCTTGCTCATTTGAACTACAATTCAATTGTTTTGTGGCTGTGAGGCCTGCGTGTTCTGCAACTGGGTTAAAGGGCACTGGATTTCAACTTTGATCGGCATGAGTGATGGCAGGTTGCGTATCGTGCTCAGTTGCCCTGGAGAGGACAACGCGGCACGGAAACTACCTGTTGTGATAAACGTAGGTGGCCTCATTATATCCACTTTTCCTAAAGTGTATAAAAACCAGTCACCTTTAGGGCGGCGTCTTTGTTAATGCACATCGGCGAGTGGAGTCCTGCGCCTGTGCCACTGACGGAAGTTTTATTGATTCCAGTGTAGCCTACTACTAATCGTCCCTTCTCCTTGTCGGTAACTCTCGTAGTCTACGTGTGGGCGCGTGCTTTGCGAGTGCGTGTGTTGTGTGAGAGAGCAGGACACACGGATGCTTTGCCAGTAATTTCCTCGGTGCCCTGATGCGCTCATTGGTGCGTCCCTCCAACGTGTCACCAGTTTTGGTGGATTACCCCAGATATCTTTACCATCAGGAGGGTGAAACACCACTCATTTCTCTCAACTCCTGTCTTCACGGTGTTCAGCTGCTAACCAGGACCTCTCGCAACATTTGGGAAACTTGTGACTTCCAAAAGAACAAGTCAGGGGAAAGGATTTGAAGATTTCTATTTGATCTTTTACGCACGCCGAGTACCAAAAAAAAAAATGCATTTATTTACTTCAAAGTCAAGGATGACGCAGTCTTTTTCATTCTCAGCGTTTCTGTTCTTGGCACCCTTCTTGATGAAGGGTCTCTGTGTCAGTGGCTCCCCGGGCTGCGCGTCCTGTGGCTTGCCAGCCATGGAGAAAGACGCAGAGCAAAGGCTGATGATAGAAATCGCCAAGCAGCAACTTTTGAACAAGCTGAACCTGAAAGAGAGACCAAACATCACTCAGACGGTGCCCCGGGTGGCGCTCCTCACGGCGCTGCGCAAACTGCACTCGGGGCGCGTCAGACAGGATGGGACTCTTGAACTAGAAAACAATATACCTACCAAAGACCAAGGCTATGAAATAGTGAGCTTTGCAGATATAAGTAAGTTTGGTATTCATCTTTTAAACTGTTGCGTTTTAGTGCCTGTATGGCACTGAAATACCACATGAGCCATTTTGTGTGCGCTTTACCCGTGTCCTTGCATAGAATGCACCCAAATTAGGTCAGGGTGTCCATGTGCCTTATTAACTACTTTAGGTTGTTGTAGCTACTATTCTATAAAATGTGGGAAAAGTTTAGGATTACGGTATCTGTCAGAAAACTTCAGATTTCATCATTATATGTCTGCAGGACTTATCAGCTTTAAATAAGGGTCAACCATAACAGTGATGAGGTAAAATGTTTAAATAGGTGGAAGTAGACTGACGTGTCCTTTATTTTTCACATGAATCTGCAGCTTTACTTTACAAGCATGGCTTAAAGGGATTCCCTATTTGCTTGTGTAACACAATCTCTCAAATGACCAAACATATTAACAGTCTGTGTTGTTCTTCTATAGATGAGACAGTGAGTGGTGATAAAGCCAGCCTCAGTCTTACCTTCCAGTTTCTGCAAGAACGTGGCCAGAGTATCCAGGTCCTCCAGTCTTCTCTGTGGATCTACGCTCGCTCCTCTGACAACCCTCACCGAGACTCCCGCCTCTCTGCCCGGGTTTTCCTCTCTGCTGGTGATGGGCTGTCAGGCTCAAATCGCACCTTGGTGATAGAAAAGATGCTGGAGGTCCAGGAGAGTAACTGGCACACCTTCCCCATCACCCGAACCCTGCAGGCCTTCCTGGATGGGGGCCAGCACCAGCTGCGGCTGGAGGTCAGCTGCTATGAGGATGGCAAGAACCTTTGCTCCCTGGGTGGCTCTGCTGACACCCCCAACCAGCCCTTCTTGGTGGCCCAGGTGCGTCTTCGTGACGACCGCTCCAAACATTTAGTCAGGAAGCGCTCGTTGCGTTGTGGTGACGATGTAACCGTGTGCTGCAAGAGAGACTTCTACATCAAGTTCAAGGATATCCAGTGGCACGACTGGATCATTGCACCTGAAGGCTACCATATGAACTACTGCATGGGTCAGTGTCCCCAACATCTGTCTGGCTCCCCAGGCATAGCATCCTCGTTCCATGCCACTGTCTTCAGCCAGCTGAAAGTCAACGGCATTAACACGGCGGCATCTTCGTGCTGTGTTCCCACTGAGCGTCGGCCACTCTCCATGGTGTACTTCAACTCTCAGCACAGCATTGTCAAAACGGACGTCCCTGATATGATAGTGGAGTCCTGTGGATGTACATAAAGGACAGGACAGTATGAAAGACATGATGTAGTTAACATAGATTTGTTTTAACGCAGGAAACGTATTAATTTATGTATTGTAGACAGTCTGAAAGAAACAAACCCACATGAACACAGAAGATGACAATGGAAGTATTTTGCTGTAAAAGATTACATTAGGGAAATAATGTTACCACAGCACTCAGGCATATTCTAACAAGAATATATACACATTTCAAGATTTAAATCACTAGAATTTATTTTTGTTTTACATAAGAAATCATACATACATAGTTGAAGAGAAAATGTTGAGCAACTAGAACCAGCTGAAATAAGATTATACATTTTTCATCCATATGTTAGATGCATAAATTAAAGAGAGGATAAAACTGATCAACCTTAACATATGGTGGACTCAGCAAAGAATGTAAAGCATTTATAGTGGTGATAAGTAGATCAGGCCAGGGCTGATTGAAGTATTTCTTATTACTATATTAAACCTTTTACATTGTTTTCTGGACGCCACAACAGAGACAAAGGGATTAATATGACACCTTAAATGTAGTGCAAATTTTAGAGCTGCAATCTTCTTTCATTTTAGTCATATGCAGGTTATTTATTTTGTATTGCACAATTGCTGCTGGGATTCATTTAAAAAAAAAAAAGTTTTATGGCTCTCAAGAATATGGGAGCAGAACTGTCAGCACTTCTAGCTCTTTCAAAACATTTAATACAGTATGTTTTGAATGTAATAGTCACAGCATCCACATACTCTAAATACTTTTATACTATTTTACTTTTAATACTATTTTACATAACTGTTATATTTTCGTGGCTTATTTACACCTTTTCTTACCCAAACTAAATATTGCTATTTTAAAGCAAGTCAGTGAAAGATATCCTTGATTTAAAGTGTGCCTTCTTCCTTAACTTGTGATAACAAAGTGTAACTTGGACATTGCGTATCAAGTCATCTTGGTCTAAATACCAAAGAGAATCTAATGAGTATATCACTTATATATTTTTTCCATTATGGACTAATGTCTTTTCATGTGGACCTGTGACACAATGTTCATATGGAGTCTTATTTGTATTCTGATAATATGACCTTTTATTTCTTTCTACATTGAGCAAACATTCTGTGTATATTGTGAGTATGGCCCATGCTGCATGCAAGTTGAAATATGTTCAATCAGCATCTCCACTGTATTATTTACACAAGTCGGATAATCAGTTGGGTAACTATGGCTCTGACAGTGTATGAACCCAAGGTCATTTTTCAGCAGCATGAGCAAACATTTAGCTATTGCTTCAGTGTCAGTTAATGTGAAGGTCTGTGAGTCACATGGGTCATTGAGCATGTGCTGTTGCATGTTGGCATTTATATCTCTCAGAGTCTAAAGTTTTCTTGGGTGATGCAAAACTAGAGGCTCCATCTGAAGGCAATCTGATAACAATTGTGGGGGATTTGAAAACATCTTCCTCGTATCCCAATTGCACAATTTGTAGTTCTGTTATTTATAATTCTGACTTTGAGTACATACAGTACTACGTCCATATTGGGAAAATGACGAAGTGAAGTAAATTACTTTACTCACAACTGGGGGGAAATGCAAACAATGGTGCAACAGCTCGCAAAACAAAGAAGTGTAATTAAATTATGTTATTAATTTATTTGTAATTGGCAGTTACATGCCAATGTGTAATTTCATGTTAGAAAGCATAATATAGTACAATCATTTATTGTATACCAACTTCAAAAGCATTACACTGCTAGTACCAAATAAGTCTATAGTATAGATTTAAGACCCAGGCCTTGTCTGCTTCTCGCCTATGTTTACATCAATATCTTTCCTGCTTTCTGGATGATGTTTTATGGGTTTGTTCTTACTGTGTTGGAAAACTGTATGGCTTAAGGACCTGTATTATACTGCCACGACACACAAGAAACATTTTCAGGCAATACAGATTCAGAGCATTTCGCCCAAAGATTATATTTTTTGTTTAATTTCTGTCCAAATAGCCCACAAACTTGTTTCACCTCTCTGTTGCCTTTAAATGCTGCACTTGTATTATTTCTTCAGAGTTCAAACCTGTGTAAACGTTTTAATGCTACAGCTTATTGTTTATTCTTTCATCTTGTAAGCACCCCCTGTCCCAGGACTCAATGTGACATTGAGGTGTCATCATAACATAACTTACTAAGCACTTTATCACCCTACTGTATTTGTCGAGCAAATTTTGCTCAGTGGGTCTACAACTTTTAACTTAGAAACTGTAACGGCCCACAGAAAGCATATGTCAATCCGCTTATTTTCTTAAGCTCTAGTTGTGTTTATATATGTGGTATTGCATGTGTTTTCAGAGCACACAGATGATGCAGGAATTTCAGTATACTGTAACTGGTGGAAATGGAGCCAGGATTTGAATTTTGTGTCAATTTAAAGTTATAATTATTGTCTTTATTTTTATATCATACCATATTTTATGCATAATGAATGATTTGTAATAGCAATTCAATGTAATATGTTTTTTCATAAAATGCTGAATTGCAGTTGGAGTTTATTTTTAATAAATAAATAAATATTTTCAATCAACCTTATTCCCATTAGATTTTTTAAATCATTGCATTTCTTGTCTTTAGCCACAATGACAACAAATCACATTTTTAAAACAAAAATATATACAACTTGAACTGACCACAGCAGAAAAAAATCAATTAGAAAATGTTAGAAATTCACCCTCAGTGCTTTTAACAATGCATTGTATTTTACTACCACGTGCAGAAAGGATAAAACATTAGTAAAAGTTAGTGGTATTCCTCTTAAAACACGTGTTTATTGCACAGATTCATCAATATAACTTAAAGGAGTTCTTTGCATGTGAAAACAGTCACTCATTTTTTGTCAGCATGAGAAACAAGTTACCTGCTATGTAATCACACTGCCACTGTCTGTGAGGCAAATGGCATGTTTGCTCATACAAATACTGGAAGTGGCTTTATGGACTGTCTGTGTTTGGTCTGTAAACAGTTGTCACATTCCCAAATCTAGACAATGTGTGTCCTTCTATTTTAGCACACAACCACACATTATAATATGGTGAACCATGATTGTACACTGACCTGTGAAGATTTACATGTGTATGATAGGAATATATATATATATATATAATGAATATATACTCGAGCATATACACATAAACCACTGTTCCATGATTTAAAACCATCACACAATGAATGTCCTAAAAATCAATTGCAAAAATCCCTGACATTCAAAAACAGTAGGCCAAAATACTATGTCCTTTTCTGCCAAAATCTGCCAACTCCCCTTCTGCAGCCAACAGCGGTGCTGATGTTGCACCATGCAAAATGGACTATAATCAGTGACTGAGGAGAGTCTGGCACTAAAAATGTTTTTTACATTTTACAAGTTGTTTATACATATTCCTGTCCAAGTTACTGGTGGTCTAATATGTTGAGGTCATCAGTGATAACTCACTTACATGCTAAAATATATGTGGCCCAATGTGGTAATTCCTCTTAGTGGATACTGTCCACTAAGCAATACTTATATCAAGAAGAAAACCAGGGTTAGTTCTGTTGTTGTGAATCACATGTCATTGGTACATGGACTCAATCACAACATCCCTTTAACTTACACATAGCCATATCCTCACCCACTCTCACAGAGCACTCCAGAGGACCTCTGCCACAAAGACTGAAGGAGGATGAAGCAGGTGTTTTATCACTAAGCGCATGCAATACATAAAATCAACAGATTATGTTTAAAAGCATTACTCAGAGTCGAGAGTGCGGAAATTCAAGTGGAGCAATACCTCATTATCTTACATCTGACAGAAACTCTAAAAGAGCTATATATGCAGACATGAAATGTAAACGTAAGAGTGTATCATGTCAGTTTAATATCAACAATATTTCTGTAAAACTAGCTGAGAACTTGTGTAACCCCTTCATCACACTTATACGACTACTAAGCAATGATGTGAGGGGGGCATACCTCTACCTCATACATTACAGCTGTACCTCATCTGCAGTAGACCTACTAATCTCTCTGAATAAATCTCCATTCTAAATGAAAGTTCCCTCCTGTCTCTCAGTTTCTTAAAGGATGATTTCAAGATTTCAAGACATGAAATCATGAAAACAAACATGAAATGATTGTGTGTTGTGATAAGTTGTGATAAGATTGTTGAAACATAAGCAACACACATCAGAATATACCGTTCTATTCAGCAATGTAAGTTCCACATCACTGTGAATACTTAGAAAGTAGATTTATCTTCAGATTTGTTTTGTTTTTACCCACCACAGACACACTAATCAGTGCAATACATCTTACAGACCCATGGCAAAATATTTTAATCAATACCAGTCATGCCCATCAAACAGAAATATTAGAAACTCACTTAGCTACACCAATTAGATTTAGGGCCTTCTTAGCGTTTGGGTTTTCTCAAAGCAAAGGGCATTGTTTAATAGTCAGTAAATGTCAGATATAGCTCTCTCCATTCAACCATTACTTTTCAGGGACCTTACTTTATTAAGACTTTTAGTTTTGATATAGTCCATGTATTGGGCACCCCCTTCTGGGGTGACAGTGAACTGTTTAAAAATGAATTAGTTTCAATACATCTTCGCTTTTCCAATGGAAAAATATGATTGCCGAACAAAATAATGGTAATTCTTGACTACGTGGTACATACAGTTATGAGTAACTACCAAAGAACAAGTAAAGAACTAATCGGAAACTAACTAATGAATAGCATTTCTGGCTCTTTACTTGCTAAATGCTCCACGATGTTTCCCGAGCTAGTCGCTAACTTTGTCTTTGACTGTTTGTAGTTTCCAAATAAAGAACTGTTCAGCAGATAATAAGTTACTTGAGACTGTTTGATACTACGCACCCTGACTGTGTCCCAATTCAGGGGCCACCTCCTTCAAAGTGCATTGCCTAATAAGGTACGGTGTTTGGTGAACTGAGTGCTAGTGAGCAAAATTTTCACCCTAAAATGTTACTGTTGGATTCACCACAGCATCATTGCAAGTTCCTGCTGCTCACAGAAACACAAACTAATGGAATGATAAAGCAAGCATGTTCAAATATGGCTGAGATGCCCAACAATGTGGTACACATCAACAAGTTCCATGATAACTGCTTTTGTAGTATGAGTATGCTTCAATGGAAATTAGCAAATCATGTACCAGATTAATGTGGATGAGCACCAATAAATAAAAGAACCAGCACACAGCAGATTTGGGGATGCCAAGGATACAATTGTTGGGCAAATAAAGGGCACATTTCATTTTCATAACAGCAATTTGAAAGAGCCTTTAAAATGGCACAACCTGTTGTGATGTATTTGGACAGGAAATGTGGACATTGAAGGAGGCAGCCCCTGAACTGGTGCAGAACAAACTAGCTGGTTTTTGAGATATCCTCCCTCGGTTTTCTGTCAACAACCCAATACAATGCAATTGTATGGGAATTTGTTTGTGGTGCTAAAATCATTAATGTCATATGGAAAAACTTCCAGATACAATGTTCTGGATACTAAGGATATTTCCCAAATGTTGGTGTAAACAGTTTTGATTATAGCTACTTTCTACAAAAGAAAGGGTCTAGTTTTCAATGGGAACTATTTGTGACGCCTGTAGATTATTCAGAATAACCAGATCATTGTTTCTGGAAAATTACATAGATGTACATAGAATTACATAGATCTTCTTAAACAATGTTTTTATGCTTTGAGTGGCGCAAGACAATTTCAGTTTACCTCTATTGTATTTGGGTGGAGGCAGAATTTATAACAGATCTTAAAAGAACAACTTGGTTCAATACCCCAAGGGGTAAGTGGGTAAATAAATATTTTGTGATCTGTTATTTGTGATCTGTTAATTGTAATCGCAATCGATTTGTACTTTCGTATTGTAGTTTACAATGTCTAGATGTGCAGCGACTGGTTGCAGGTTAACAAATGTTCTTATAAATATCTGCAGGTCTGGCGAGTCCAAACATCTAAGACTGAATGATGAAATTTTGTGAAATTCCTCATTGAGATGGACAGCACCTCATAGCAAAAGTAAGCAAGTCACCCACCAAGGCCCAAAGAGAAAAGAAGCATTTTGTAGGAGAAGAACACGAGTAGAGGGTGAGTGTGTAGCAGCATCACATGTGATGGTTTTTGTGTATAAGCATGAGGACAGATCAATGTTAATATGTGAGCAGGGGAGTATTCTTTGAAACAAGAAAGTAATTCCATTGGCCCCTCTCATGGAAAGTAGATAGCTGACCTACTCTGAAAAAAAAGCCTACTGACTCACTGAAATACTGACACACTGACACACAGACCCACTGTTTGCTGTGAGCCACTAAAACCCTAATCCTTCACTCCACTCACAATCCCACAAATCCCTTTCGGAGGTTTAAGGTGTCAGTCAGACTCATCCCCCGCTGTGTTATGACAGGACAACCCTAACACTCTCTCCTTTCAGTCCCCAGGTAAACCGTAAACAAGTGGTAAGTTGGTTGTTTAGATTAGCGCATTCAAACTTGTATCTTGTTATAGCAAGCAAACTTGTTATAGCACCACATATGAAAGTGGACAGAATTAAAAAGAGCAGATTCCATGTGATATTTGCTTTTCATACTGTTGTTAAAAAACAAACAGATGGGAGTTACATGTGAGCAAAACAAATGGATTTGGGCCACTTTTTCCTGTAGACACGTAGCCAAAAATTCAGTATGATGAATGTTTTCCATATAGCAATAATGCTATGCCATGTGTACAGGGATTTGTAATATGTAGAGCAAATAGGGAAAAATCTTAAAAGGTGAGCCTGGTTTTGATTGCAAAAGGACCGTCAGACTTACTGCAGAGGACAGATCAACTATTCACTTAGCAATCTAAGATGAAAGGCTAGTCAACTAAATGAACTGAATGCAATTGCACTGAACACAAATAAATGAGAATTCCTATAGTTACGTGTGCTATAGTGTCTGTATCCAACCTGTAAAAGAATAACATTTATAGAAAACATAATGTGATAGAGAATCTATTATTAACTTGTTCTAATTAAATAAATCCTATATTATACCTAAATGTAGTATGTTGGTCTCACTTATTAATTAGGCGTCCAAGTAAACTATTTCTTTGGAAATTCAACCCCTTTTCAGATCCTAAGAACCATTTCAAAGTACCTAGATCTGTGATGTTGTCTGCATTCTTGTTCCAATGTACATGGCACTCCAAATAACATTTAAATCCACAGGATGATCCCATTACGACAGATCTACTTACCTGTTCTGTGTTACATCAGAAGTGCCTTGTTACAGAACAACATCCGGCATACATAATGTGAACTCAGGTAGAGCTTTACTTTTGACTTAGTGTCCACTACTAAATAGGTCATTTGATTTAAGTGCTCTTCCCAGGACAAATTCAATTGTAAAAAGAAGAAACTTTAACATGGTATAAATAATCCTAATAATAGAAATATAATCTATATATTGGAATAAAATGTCACTTATATCATTATCACACTGTCAAAAAAGGATTGTAGCAACCTGCCCAGTAAAGTCACAGAGCATAGCATGACATAACGTGGCAATGCAAATCCAATAACGCTGACAGCCTGTCAAAAAGAGAATTGTTTCCCATAACTCTTTAAATTATACAAAATACTTTCTGCAACTTTCTACATTAACTGGTGTTGTAGAAACAACATATTCATGATTTCACCTGTTGCAATATCTTAAAATCTCATTTGTCTCAGACTTCGACTACTGCTGATATATCTGTCAGTATTGTTGCTTCTTACTAGCTGACAAAAAGAAAACTATACATTTAACATTAACTGGTGGTAATTAAATATTTATAAAATATCAAAATATTGCTGACAGTAATAATATTGAGATATGTTTTCTTGTATAAAATGTATTTGTTAGCCTGTCTGCAAATGCCTAACAAGCAATTGTGTGTAACTACATTTGCTGGTCTACTGCCAGTGCTTACAAAACACTTCTCAGTTTTTGCCACTTGGTGGCGTTATTTAAGTAATAAGCTTGAGGGTCACTTACTCAGATTTACTACAAGGAAAAATCCTGTTAAACTGACACCTTCTTTTCTGAGATCGCGTCACGTTTCCATCCAAGAATTTCAAAATCCAAGATTGACCACTGCTTGAGACCAGCAGAACAAATATTTGAGTTGATGGGTTGAGGGACTGCACAGCACAGCACGTTTCATAATAATCAGTATGTATCTTGTACAATACTTCAATATAAAGGAAAGAAAACGTGTCCATCTTGTGGTTCCAAAGTAGTCACAACAACCCATATCTGGACAAACATTTGTCTGAGGTGTCCTGAAGGCCAAATCAGCTTCGTGCTTCTAAGACAGCAAAGAAAGAGGTGTAAATATGCATCAGTGAAAACTGTTGGGGATAAAGCTGAAGATGACAGCTCCACATAACATCTTCTCTCACATATTGTGTATGATTATTAATGTATTGAAGTAAATTTTACTGATGCCACTGACAGGAACACCTATATTGACATGTAACAGTATGTCAACAGCCCTGTTACACAGTATTCACATTTCACAGCTATTCTAACCTTTTGCTGAGCAGAAATACAACTGATGTTTGGGAATACTGATCAGGGCAAGTACTGGAACTTATTATCAACAGTGATGGTTAGGCACATTTTAAAATGAGACCCCAAACTCCTGCACCAACATTTTATTACCACTGTGAATTTTACTTCAGTCTATGCAAGTAGCTAAAGTATCCTTGGATAACAGAGGCCTACTTTGACCTCTGTCTTTCATATGTTCGTGTTGTGAACTTGTTTTTTGTTAATGAAACTACTGTAAAACACAGAAATTAGATGATTTGGGTGTCCATACAACTCATTGACATGTTTGTGAAGGGGTCATAAGCATATAAGAGTAGTCCATCAGGGTATGCCAAACTCAGATTGTTTATTCATACATGTTGACTTTTTCTGCTAGTGGTTAGGCAGTAGCATCTGGCTTCCAAGCCTGTGCTTGATGCTTAAAACTTAATCGGATTATGTTTCTGCTGCCTGGGATCTTTTTTAGAAAAATGATATATGGTCATAAAGAAGGGAGAGGAGTTTGCTAGATCAGCAGAGGTAAATCAAGAGGTTCTGAGTGTCAACAGTGCCCTTGCAAACATGTGTCCTATTAAGTTCACAGGATCCTCTAGAAATACACATAGTCCAGAGTTGAATAGTGAGGCAGAGGGCTTTTAAATGTTTGGAGCAGGTTAGGTGTCAAAGATGCCATTGTGTTGTAGAACCTGCTTTCAAGGATGCTATCTTGTGAGACTGAAAACTTAGAAACAACTAGAAGTGCAGAAGCTCACTAAAACACTACATTTACCTTGTCAGAAAGGTCCCAACCATCAAGCTTCCAATTTGAGTGGTTTGACAAAAAAAACTGAATTCCCACAAGTGATCAGATTTTGGAATACTTGCCTACTTTCAAAAGAATGAATTCCCAACTCACCTCCAGTCTGAAAATGCAGGATACTAAGAATTCTTGGTAAGCCCTAAGCCTAAGGCAAGTCGGAGTTGGCGCCTGGGTCTCTTGTATAAACATATCAAAACATGCACATTTTAAATGCCTGACAGCAATTTCATACTGAAGTATTTTATACCATCTAGAGACTGGTTTATGCTTCTTGGAGCATACAGCACTTACCTGATAGCTTTTAACGGCAGCCAGTTTGAAGAGACAGTCCCACACTGGAGATTGTCTTTGGCACCGTCTCTGGGTCTAATGGATATGACATTACAACAGATATATTGCCGATACCAAGTTAGACACAGATATTGAAAAAAACAATTGATCTAAAGCTCAGTTCCCCAAGCAACACGTCTGCCACTTGGAGACACAACAAGAAGAGGATACTGCATAAGTAAGGTATCCAATGAATAGGGTATACCTAATGACCCAATGACTCAAACTAGGTGCTAACTTATACTAATGAGATATCTTAACTGTAAATATGGCTCCTGATACAACAGCTATAATTTGTAGATAAGGTTGCAAACAATCCAATAAAGAAAACTAAAACAATCTTTGCTTGGGTTATGCATTTCTTTATTTAAGAAGCAGCTATGAATCTTGGACATGTTGGCCAAGGAATTTTTTGGTTTTCTCAACGGAAGTAAGTTTTTGTGACATGTTGACCACCTGTGGCTGTTTGATGGACGTACATACCTTGTTTTAGCATCTCTCCAAGACTCAGAGACGCACCAACTTGTCTTGTCAATTTATGGGGAAGAAAAGGAGTGGAGGTACCAGGAGGTGGAACCTTGGACAAGTGCTCCAGAAACATCCACCTAGATTTTCCTGATTTAGTTTGGGGAAGTGCAAGAGACAAAAACAAAGGACATAAACATGCATTTTCAAAACACATATTGGATGTACCCAACAACCCCTGATAGCCAAAACGGCTTGGTCCAACAATGGCTGAAGAGTGACATTCTTGAATTGTACACTGGTCTGATTCTGGGTAGCCCAAGCCTAGTCCAGGTGCTGCTTTGGAGAGTCCATCACATCCCAAATTGTGACAAGCCTGCACCCCCAAAATCTTGCCAAATCTGGTGCCAGTATTCACTATGTGTCTAAGATGGCTGGGTTGACGTTGCATACTGCAGAATTCAGTCAAGTGTCCCAACAATGAGCCCAAACTCTAGCTCCTTGGTAATACATGCTGTTAGTCCAAAACACCTCATTGATGTGACACATTGCAGGACAGAATCGAGCGGCACAAATAACATGTAGGCTACAGAAATTCAACAATGTAGAAATACCGAACATTTGGAGTCAGCGATGGACATTAATCCTTGCTAGCTTCCCACCCAATTATGTTTGGCCAAGCAGTGCCAGTTCATTGACGTTTTTGATGTTTTGGGTCTCTAATCCCAAGTAAAATATCAGCCTCTTTAGCTGCTAAATGCTCTACTTTGTTCACTGCCTAGTTGCTAACTGTTTGGGTTTTTAGGGCTTTTTTGTTCAAACCAGCTGCATGCTGCAGGCGACATAAGCGGGGATCAGAGCAGTATGAGTGAATAAAAACAGCTCAGTAAAGTTGCAGGCCAGAAAACCAGAACAGTTAGCTTATTGGATGTACAGGAACCACTGTATAATATTGCAAAGAGACTCTGTAAAGACTTTCAGGACTTAGTAACCTAAATATATTTGTACCATTGAAGAGCAATTCATTTGAGAAAACATGCTTTAGTTACTTTTAGGGCTGTTTTGTTGGAGTGGCCAGTGGCAGCTCAATTGAGGCAAATAACCACATTTACCAAAGTTATGCTACCAAAACTATAGAAAACATAAACAAAATCCTCCCTTAAAGCCATTATGTGTAGAGTTTGTAATGTGATTGCAGCATATTTCAGATTATCATTATCAGAATGATAATGGTTTTCATCTTGGTCTCACATCTCGGATCTGTGGGTGGGGAGGGGGTTTGGGAGAGGTCTGCCACAGTGTATTTTTTGGTGCTGCCATTAGAGGGAGCCAAATTCAGATTTTGTTTTAAATTCTACACACAGTGCCATCAAATAATCTGTGAAAGTGAAAGGAAAAAATAAATCCAGTATATTTGGAAATGAAACTTTTCACATAGTCCATGGCCTTGAGATATTCAGCTAGGATTAATAATCATTTCCATTGGACCCTTTAGTATGTGAAGCCCAGTATCTATAAAGACAGGTGGGATGTGAGGAAGTGTTTCAATGAGAACAGGGGCTGCTGGATTTAAATAGTTCATTATCCAGCTGGAGCAGCTTTCATCAGCACAGCTCAGGGAATTAATGTCACAGTCCTTGGTGTTCCACCTTAACCCTTGCTCAGGTGTTACCACACACAGTTTCCTGTGGGGACCTAATTCTGTCAAGGAAGACTAAAGAGAAGCCATCCAATCAGGTTATTGTACACCAACTTCTAATGTGAAAGTTTACGTAGTTTTGTGTGTATGCTAGTTAAAATTTGTGCAATACTCTGTTTATTATTTACTTAATTTACTTAAATACAGTGATTGATGTTGCTTTAGCCTGCATGACCTAATAATCACTATAAATGATGATAATCAATAATCACAGTCATTTCTTAAGATTCTGTTGTAAAAAAACAAAACAAAAAGGTGTACAGACATTAGCTTCCTTTAGCATAGTTAATTTAGGTCATATTATTTTCATCTTTTGGATTAAAATACTGTTTAGAATTAATAAACATTTTTATTTTCAATTGCAATATACACAACAATGGATACAGGATAAAGGAAGGTTATTTTTCATCCATTTTCCTTTATTGATTGAACTTATATGATGCCACCACTCATATTCAGCCTTCTGACCATGGCTAGATGGCACATGTGTGAACATAACAATATACTTAGTTCAACATTTTTAACAAGTTGTACCACAATATAGCATATAAATAGAAGGTTACTATACATTTGCACATTACATTTTATTGAATACATACCTACTTGAGGGCAAGTAATAACATCATCTTCTGTATGTTCACAGCTCTCAAATGGTTGTATGGTTGTAACTGTATAAACAAGAGTCTTGTTTTCTTGCTGCTTTGGTTTGCCCTGTTCACAGGCTTGTATTTTGCTGCCCTCTGGTGATAGCGACCCAAAAGCAAAACAAACAAAAACATTTTAAATGATGTAGAAGAAGCTAAATTAAACATTTACATGATAATTTGTTATGTTATTAAATGTATTTATTGCATGTTAAACATATCTATTGTATTTAGTTGATTTGTGTGTAACTATCTTGAGCCTTAATTACATCACATTTTCTCCACAGAATCTGCTGGTATGCAAAATATTTGCACTTACAGCTGCATGCATTCTTGCAATATTGACAAATGCAATTTCAGTTAACACATTTTTTACACAATTTAACATAGAAAAATATGGCACACACATAATTATGGAGCCAAAACAATGGCCTACCAACACTGATGATGATAATAATGGCTTGGGGTGTGGCTGACAGGAACAAATAAAGGCCAGGGGGGGGGAAGTGCGCACATTTAGGGCTTTCATGAGTTCACCTGTAACTCCCAAACTACAGGAAAGTTTGTCTGTGACGCTGTTTACTCACATACAACCATGGATGTACCCTAACGTTAATTAGCTGTCATGTATTAGCAAAGGTTAGTGCTCCTTCGAGCTGACCTCTGCCAGATTAGCATAAAGTCAGTTATGTTAAATGTTAAAGTAAACTTTTGCCCAGCCCGGTCCTGTGTGAGCAAACAACGGCAGAGAGAAGCAGACTTATTTGCTATTCAAGAGTTCCCAGTGAACTCGTGGGGGCCATTGCTGTAGGTTTGATGATGCCAGTGGCTTCTAAGTGGACAAAAAGACGGCTGGTTTGGAACGGTAACAGAGAACAGAGAAGTGGCATTCTCTCCTTGGTATGCAGATTATACGTCAATCATGCTCTCCTTGCCCCTCCCCGTAAACCCATTCTCTCCATGCCAAAACAGTGACAGAAAGAAAAAATACTGACACCGTAAAAAAAAAACTGACATCATAAAAAAAACACGACAGCATAAAAAATAAACTATCACTGAAAAAAAAGTGAGATAAAGAAAAATCTGAATGTAAAAAACAGTTCAGGTCATTGATGTGACTCCAAACATAACATATTTTGTGTGATATTTCTTTATGATTTCTTTATGAACATTTTTTTTGCAACATTGCTCAAAACTGCAATTAAAATGCATAATTAAAAACTTGTTTGCACTTAACATGTTGCACTGTATTATGCACACTATAGCAATTTTTTTTGTCTTTCATTTGTAATTAAATAATTAAAAACGAAATAATACAAATGGAAAAATGTCCTTACTCAGCCTGTCTCTTGTTAAGTTGTCTTACAGTGTCGTGTACATAATCCATTCAAAACAGTACTGTAGATTACAATGACTCGTGACTGGCCAGCATGTAGTACTACTATCAGATAATACTGTAAAACATTTAACAGCCATTCCATTTATAACCTATTATTGTCTACTTATTTAATGTATATGTAATAAATCAAACATTCCAGCATTGCACAAATATAGAAGAGATGTTCAATCCAGAGTAACTTCACAATGTCAGGAGAACAGGAGGTGCCTTGGATGACAGGAACATGCATGCATTTTTTTAGGGTGAAATTTTTTTTAATTTATTCATAACAAGTCCCTGTCATCTATATGATTAAAACAACAGGCCATTAAATATACTGTGGAGTTTTAATACAATAAAGATATATTGAATTAAATTAAAGGCAAATGGATATTGTTGACATATTTTTTAGTTTCAGGGCATTTGAATTAAGGACATTGCATGAGATTTCATCAAAACGTTAAAGGGAGCAAATATGTTTGTCTATCATTGTTGAAGTAATGTCTTTAGTGGATTACTATGGCGCAAATATGTTAATATGCAATAATGTCACAATTCAACTGAACGAATGCTAGAAATGCTATAAAACTGCATGTGGTAACATACTGAAGTTACCCCCTACAACGCCACTTTATAGGATACACATAACAAATACCGTATATGCTGCAACTATCAAGCAACCATGCAAATGTAATAACTTTAAATTTGTGCATGCATTGCAAAAGCACTTGCAGTAAATGCACAGTGCATTAGATACCTTGATAAATTGCAATAAGATCTCTGTGAAACTCTTACCTGTCCATCCTGCAGTGACTGAAGGTACACAGCATTCATGCAGACCTGCTCCTCCTCTTGTATTGTTTATCCCTTGCAGTCTCTTCCTCTCGTCAGTGTGCAGGGCCTGAGGTGAAACCTTGTGCAGGCAGAGATCACCCTTATATGTAGTACCTGCAGCAGACCCTGGGCCAATGGGAAGAAAACATGTGCAAAGGGCCATCTGCAATGGAAAAACAAATCCTGTAAAAGATTTTGTGGATTTTGCAGCACGGGGGAATGGTGTCCAGCTGCCCTGAGTCTTAGTGACAGATGCTTTCTCCCTCTCACTTGGCTAACATGCACGTTCCTCTGTATCCTCCAGTGGCCTTAAATACTCTAAACCTGGATGCTCTTTTCTTTAACTTTCAGTAGAGAGTGAATTATGCTTTTTCTATTGTTACAATTGTGTTTTATTTAGCATTCTGTCTGGCAAGAATGGGAATTTCTTAGTTTGTCATATCAATTTATATAATTCATCAGCAGATAAACTAAACATATATTTCAGAAGTGCAAGCAATCACCAATACCACCTAATGGCTTCTATCGATTAAGGGCAGTGGAAGGTTTTGTGATAATATGCTTAGGCCTATGGAGTGAATATAGTCTCAATATGATTTGTAAATGTGTATTACATGATTTTTAACTGGAAAAACTCCATATAGGCCAGGTTTAAAAAACAAAAAGTGATAAGCAGTGAAGCAAGAGCTCATTTACAGCTCAATTACTATCACGTTCACTTGAACATGACTTACCTTGTCTCTAATCCGTCTAGTGCTGTAAGCCCTCTATGAGCTTTGGAGGTAAACATTGGTAACTTTTATTTATGTCCCATTCACCTTTACTTTCTAGGCTTCATTGAGATATGTGGTCTTTCACTAATAAAAGCATAGCAAAGAAAACGCAGCAATCTTACTTCTGGCTAATTATCTAATGAAGCATTGCTAAAGTTGCGGTTTGATTTCTGTTTCTGCATTAAATTGCATCTGGTGACATCATTGTTCAGTACTTTAGATTCAGCAATCTGTCTATTAAGAATAGATCAATTTATTAGGTGTAATTTGAATGAAGGGGCTCAAATTGAGAATTATCACCTGACTTTGCAGTTCTTTTCAGCTCTTCAGAGACTTTTTGTCTATTTTGAATCATTATTTTGGTTTTAACAATGACCTGTCCATTTCTGTGACCTTATTAGGACTTCTAGCTATATTGCAACTGCACATGGTCGTATCATATTCTATCACGCACTTTATTTTGATAGCTGTTTACCACGCATGGTGCCTTAATATTTTTTAAATAGTGTCACAATTTTTTTATGTGACACTAGAGTATTAACTTTGTGAAAAATACTAAAGGGATGGACCAGTATGAACAGGTGTGGGGTAGGTGATCTACAAACGGACCTGGACCACAGTTTTACCATAACCATCTTGGGCTCATTGGATTTGCTGCTTCACCATTAATCCCCTCCCATTGATAATCTTGAGTGTGTTGGATTCTCTCTACAGTCAGAAGAAGCATATGGCTCCAGCATCTGCGGGCCGATTTACATCCAAGAATGCCCCGCTTGGCTTCTACAGCAGCAGCTATATTAGGACTAAAGCCCATGACTTTCATTGACAAAGTCTGATTTAACCACTGACCGTATGTTCTCAATGGACTCCTGCGTTGGTTCAGGTCACCAACTGTTAAGACTCAGCTTTCACTGTTGCTTAAAAGTAAAGCTGCTTCATGCCTGTAGATGTGTTGTGTCCTGATACAGAAACAAACACTATCAGTAACAAAATTCAATCCTTTGTTTCAAACAGTACCGTTTGGCAGAATCATGTTGTCTCACCACTCACTCATCATGGTTACTCAGCCTGTGGTAGCTTGTGCTTTATCACACTGTTCAATAAACATATCAGGCTGAAAAATAAAAATAACAGTTTGGATATTTTAACTGTTGGCATTGTTAGTTCCCTTTACAAATGTTGCAAAATGTATTGTTCTTTATAAACTTAATTTTGTGGTCAACTTTGGGGTCCAGGTTGGTATAAATATTAAAAATGTTCCTTTAGCAGGTCAACTGCAAAAACACGTTTTTCTACTTAGTGCAAAAAGTTTGTTTGTTTATTTTACTTTTTAGAACACGTGCCAAGATTTTGAGATATTCATCTGTATTGAAAACAATGTCCCTATGAAAACTATTATAGAAGTGTGCTGATAATCCTGAACAAAGACATGTTGTATTTCATTTTTTTGTGCTCTGCAGGACCACAAATGTAATTCAAGTTGCTCTCATTATACTGGGGGATGGTAGACGTTTCAGAGGTGGATATCTCAAAATATCAACACATAAAATCAAAACTGCATAGCATACTAGAGGTTAGTGTTATTCTTAATATGGGTTATTATAAATACAAGAATTCCAGATCGAGATACTTTTGTCTTTGTGGAGAACAATCTCTTCAAGCTGACAGAGTTGTCTGGAAACAGCAAATACAACAATATTTAAATAATTCAAGTTTCACAGCTGACTCACACTGTAACGGTAGCACCAGATCAACACAAAGTAAGGCCACCAACTTGCTGTACATGCCTAGTAAACACTCTTCATACAGTACAATTTACAAATGGAAGACGCAACACTAGTGGAACTGCACATTAATCACGAGACAACAGCATGATCTCCAGCTGCCAACCCCACAAATACAGACAGAATCAGAGACGAATAGTACAGACAGAGTTATAATATTGGAGCCGGCTAATGTCTTAAACCACAGTCAACCCCAGTCTGGTAAAAAAAAATGGAGTATGAATCATTTCAACACCACAGACAACACAGAATTATCATAAAGTATTACCTTCATTTTGAATGAACTTGAGTGCTAGTCATGCCTGCAACATACAGTTCATCATTCAGAGGGCAATAATGAATTAATCGACTGACCTACTGTAGGAACAGTGGTGTCTTGAACATGCAATCACGTGGGACGGTGCTTCAGCAAACAGATATAAGCATTAAACTCACCACTAAGAAAAGCAGGGACACAATTTCAGAAAGACTGGCTGTTATTGATCTCTACTGTTGCATTACATACACATAGACTGGGAAACCAATTAATACTACAATGCTGGAATAATACAAACTGGCCCCAAGTTCTCTTTGTGTCAAATACTTTGTCATAAGTGGATTAAACACAGATGCACCATACTGTATGAGAGCAATTTAGACTGAAATAGTCCAGGTGTTAGGACTGCATTTGGGCATAGGGCTCCACTGCAAGGTGACCTCAAGGTTGGGTATTGCCAATGCAAGACCTGCTTCAGTTGATACTTGATACTACAAATCTGAAATGAATTAAATTATTGACACATAGATGTTAGGACCCTGGGAGTCTGGGGCCCTGGGGCTTTTAACCCACAGTCTCCTTAAATCCAAGCATGCACATTTTCAAGAAATGACTAACTACATGGCACCACAATTGTATTTTAATGTCAAATGTGATTCATATTCTTCTTTTTTTTTGTATATCCCTGGGCATAATCAACTCTGTTATAACGTTAATGTAGGTTCTCTATATAGAACGGAAATAAAATGTAGTAGACCTGCGGCACTGGTCCTGGTCCTGAGCTGCAGACTGAACTCCAGTCCAGGTTTTGTGGTGGATTTTACTGGCAGGGCGCAGCAATCTGCAGCATCCCCACACGTAGCCAGCCACACACGCTGTCCGAGAAGCTGCTATGAAGTTACACCATTAAAGTAAACAAAAACATTTATAGATAGATTAGCCCAATTACTAGATAGGACCGCACTTTATATAGACACGGCCATGTCCATGCAAGTATTTCATAAACATTTGCATGCTGTAATGTCTTAAATATAAGTTAACTGTGTCGCTTAAAATGTATTTGTATTTCCTTACAAAAAAAAAGGCGAGAAAATGAACTTACATCAGCTCAGGCGGATGGTCTGTGGTGCATGTTAACTTTGTGGGGAAAACTGAAGCAGCGTGGTCCTTTTTTAAGAAAAACAAAAAGTGAACTTCCTGTTTCGGGGTGGTCCACAGACTGTGGAGAAAGGGAGGGAGGAGGGAGGAAGAGAAGGGGGTGCGCATTCCCACATTGGCCGTGCAACCAACTCCAGGGCGCTTTTGCGGGACTCCATAGCCGAACATGGGGTTCAATTTAGTCACCGTTTGCGTAAAGTGACTCAGAAGAAAAGAAAGCTATGGAAAGGCGCTTCTGAGACGGGATAAACTGTCGCTTTTCTGTGTAGAATTCAGACATCTCCATCGGAGTGCGTCTGCCAGAAAGTAAGAGAGAAAGAGACAGAAAGGGGAGGCTTTACTGGAAACTCAAGACATTCACAGCCTTTGGAGACTCCGAGCTCTTCCAAGGACTCTGGGAATCAAGTCAAAAAGTTTCATGCTGAACATTCCCGCATTAATCTGAGGTAAGTAGTGCTGATGATTCATACTCGCTTTTGAAATCACAGTCGAGCATTGATAAGTAACGAATTACATGTTTATTCATGGTTGGAGCGTTGTGCTTAATTATCGGCACAAAAATAAATAATTTCATACAGTCTGAAGTGAGAAAAACAACGTGCAATTGTGCTATTAGTGATGGAATAGTAAGTCCTCGTTTGGCTTGATCTCTTCAGGTGATTGTGCGTGACTTTTACGCTTTAGAAACATTGACTTAAATTAATTAGGCTGGTTTACATTTCCTGTACTCTTCAAATTTCAGTAATGGAGCTGCATAACTTTTTCTTCTAACAAACCAAAATGTGTAATGCTTCAGTGATACGCCGGTTTTTGTGGATTCATTCACTTGGTTCCTCCTCATCGCAAAGTAGCGTTGGTCCTGTCTTTTCTATCAATTTGTGGAGATGTGAAGAAACATGCTGGCACGAACTAAAGTTTGTCAGAGTGTAGCTTACACACCAGAAAATGTAAGTTTTCATGCCTTTACACATTCATCTCCTGGGGAAGTGCTTCTTTTTAGGGGTCTGACTGCATCATCTGGCACAGCTGAGGGTTGCAGGGCCACCAGAGAACAGCTGTTTCTTGTAACCTGAAATACTTGAGGTGCCAATATCTTTTCCAAATGTGAGTTTCTGTCAGGACACCCACAAAACAACATCATCCCTGAGCACTGTGTGAGGCTCCAGGAGGTAGAAAGCTCCTGGAACTACCCCATCAACTGTTTGGTTTCCTGACATGTGCTGGCTGAATAAGTCTTTCTCATTTTTGACAAAAAACCATGCATTCAATTACATGATCTATCTCTAATCTGAGACAGATTATTGAAACTAATCTAATGATCTCTATAAGAGGCGACTATAGCTGTTAATGTGGGAAGATTAGGCTGCTGGTCTTCATGTAGTGGCCCTGGACTGAAGAGCGTCAACACTGGACTCAATAGAACAGCCAAACACTTATTTATTCCAAAGTGACAGTGAGAAGTGCTTAGCACACAAACTCACAACCTCTCTAAACAGTATTTGCACAGACACACTCGCATACACATGGAGAGAGTGTATTTGTAAGTCACAAAGGGTCTTTAGTAGATCTCCACAAACATGAGACGAAAAGACAATGATTTATTAGGAAAATGTGAATTATCTACCAAATAATTGTTATATTGTGAATTGTTTCAGTTGATTACATTGGACAAGAGGCAAAAATAAAAGTATGGTCAGGGGATGTTTTGTGATGACTTGTAAGTTTAACTTAACTTCATGAGTTTCTGTTTGTTGAGAACAACCTTGTGTGAGATTCAAAACAGGCGCGTAAACACCTCAGACATTTAGTATGATTACAGGAAGACATAAAGTATAATTTTGAATGTAATCAATTACAGAAAAGCACTCGGACCGTTCTCAAGGTTGAGACGGGGGAGAGTTTCGAGGGAGGAAAGTGCACTTGTCCTTTGGCCACGTGTGAAAAGCTCTGCAGGGGAGCTTCCTCACCCTCCCTGGTCTTTATCAAGTGTGTTAAGGCCAAAAGGCTCCTTAATAGGAATGCTCTTAAACAAATACACTATACAGGAAGCAACTGTCCTCTTATCCAGTCACAGGAGAGGACTGATCTGTTTTATCACAACCATATAAGAGGGGTGATAAGTCTCTATCAGGCAGAAGACAATTGAATTCAGTGGAATGAATTCTCTCTCTCATTAGGCCAGTATAAACACTGGTATGTTGAGCGAGGGTTATGAGTTGTTCTTTAGGAGACGTGTGAGAGCAAAATCTGGAATATGAAGTATGTCAACATGGACTCTTAGTGGCTGTGTCTGGTATAAATGATGTGGACAGTGTGTTTAATGTTTGCGTTGGCTCAATTGGCTGCCACTTTCGTGCCACACGGGTACCCAGAGGCAGGCAGCAACAAGTGGTGTGTTTTTGTCCAGATTCCATTTTGGTCCGCTCAGCAAGAAACATGCGTCACGTGATGCCTGCCAACCCCCCCATCCCAATCCTCCTCCTAGTCCTCCCCAACACCCTCCTCCCACCTTCCAGTGAGAAGGGGGGGAGGGAGAGGGGGGGATAAAGACCACCCTCACTGGGATCACAGCCCCTCAATCAGGCCCTTTCACACTCTGTGAACCTGAAACAATCAGGGTTTAATAGCAGCTGTCTGTCTGTGCCGGCCCTGGCTAAAACCATGTAGGCTCACAGTGCCGAGCCGATCGGCTTTGGGGCAGCAGAGAGAACAGAGCAGACAGGCCTGGGGATGCTCCAAAGGACACATAAGCAAAGACACACACAGAGACACACTCAAACACTCGTTTTCTGTCTTTATCCCCTGCTACTCTTTTCTCTCCTCATCTTCTAGTTTTCCTCCCGTACTTCAAGGCTCTTGAATACATGGTCTGCTCCCTCAGATCCCTGATGTCAGGGGATGGTATTTGAAGGTTATTTTGGTTCATCGGTTTGAGTTTGTGTTGTTTTGAAACTGCTGCAGGGCTTTATTCACGTTGTGTGTCGTCATTCGTGTTCATTGAGACCCGAGTGAATGGATTTTGATCGTGGTTGTTGTTTTGGTTATCACTGAGCCAAATCTTATCCCATCGGAGCAATCTGAATACCACAACAGGAGGCAACAATGATCATGTGTGCCTTTGATCTGTATTCACTGCCGGATGTCAGATTGCCTTAATGATTTCACAAAATTTCCTTTTAGAGAATCCCTCTTCCTAGCAATATAACATTGAGCACATCAAATGATGCTGAAATGAGAATGAATGAATGACACCAGAGGGCAAAGGCATTAAACACTTTGGAAAGCTTGAATCGCTTCAGCCAAAGGGCACACATAATAGAAAGGAGAAATGTTGCAGTCATGGGAAATATTCTGATCGATTAGTTGAAGAAATGGTTAATCAAAGATGGAAATAATTGTTAGCTGTTGCGCTAATCTAATTTTAGAAGTACGTGTGTGTCAGTTCGTTGTAATCTCATTGTGCCAAGAGGCTCATCAGCTGAAAATTGACAACAATCAGGACATCCCATTAAAAACATTGTGAGAGAGAACATTGATATTGGTTAAGGTTGCAAACTCCATTCTCCGGTGTCACAGTCCTGCACTGTGAATGCACCAATCACGAATCCTACAAATTCAGTGCCATAAAAAAACGTAGCACTTCCCTCAATCTGTCACACAACATAATCCAAGCAGCAGATAGGTTTCTCTGGCAAATGAGTGGTATACAATGTAAGCCTGTGTATGTGTGTGATATAGATTTAAGCTTGCCGCCGACTGTGATAGGCACAGTCCACCTCTTCCCCATAGTCCCTCCTCCTTCTTTGAATGAGGGTGGCGGTTGCTACATTTGTGTGTGTGTGTGTGTGTGTGTGTGTGTGTGTGTGTGTGCGCGCGCGCACATGTGTGTAAAAGCAGTTAGGCATGCTGACTGTTAACTATCGTCTCATGTGGTTGATATTAGAAATCAAACTAGTGCTAATAGGATCCAGGTGAGATTGTGAATAAGCTCTCATATGCACAAACAACCCAGACTGATACTTACAAATTCCCAACTGTTACATTTGCTTGGTTTGTAACAATAAGCTTGTGGTCGGGTTTTCTTTGGTGGTCGGCTGTGGATGACAGAGGCGAAACATTAGCAGTGTCTGTGGAGGAGGCAGAGAAAAGTGTGATTTTCTTCAGGATGAGATACAGTTATTTGATTAGGTTGATTAAAGTGAACTAAACTGCTGCAGGTTTAAACTGGGGGTGAGTGTTAATGGAATTAATTTGTTGCTGGTGTTCGTGCATGCGGGTTCATTCATATAATTTATATTCTTGAAAGATTTTGTACCTGTATGTGTGAGTGTCAGTGGCCGTGTGTGTTTCACTGTGTGTGTTCTCGGCCGCTGATGACTCACGCCGCACTGTCCTGTCGGCAAGCAGAAAGCAAGTAGGAGGCGGTGTTTGTTATTTCACTAGGTTGCCATAGCCACGGTGCATTCAAGTGCTGCCATCATCAGTGTAATTACAACGCAGTGTCTGACAGTCACCCTCTTCATTGCCTGTGTTTCAGTGACGTCCACCAATAAGAACAAAATGGTCAGACCAGTGTTTCCCTTACAGCCGGGGGGGGGGTCATTCTTGTGATATAATGAGTTTTGAAGCCTTTTGAGTTCAACATAAAATAACTAAAACATCTGGGTGAAGCACTGTCCCCTTTTTCCCCTCTCCGACAAAACTGCAATCTCTCATTTCAATTTTAAATAGAGAGGTTAGATTACTCCTCCTTAGCAGTTTGTATGTAAGTCACAAAAATTCCGACGCCGTTTTATGTGATAGGCTATTACATTTTACTGCTGGAATAATTATTTCCTACTTCCACGATGAGGCGAGAGACGGAGGGAGACAGTGTGTGGGAGACAAAAAGTTGAGAAAGAGTTCAGTGGCATATCCATGTTGCGTGTGTTTATGATGAGCCTTCTGGACAACAACTCTGTTATCTGTGATGAGATAGCATCCAAAGATCCTGGGCTTGGCAGATGTTCTTGGGCAACTCGCTGTTCCACATTCCACACACTCTCCTTAATGTATACAACAAAATGAGTATATGTATGCGTGTACATTTTAGTGGAATAGAATTAACAAGCTGGTGGAAACATTCTTCAGAGTTTTTTGTCCAAAAATAATATAATAGTTTCACGCAGTTGCTGCAGATCTCTCGTTCCACCACATCCCAAAGGTGCTCTATTGGTGACTGTGGAGGCCATTTGAGTACAGTGAACTCATAGTTGTGTTCCTGAACCCAGTTTGAGATGATTTGACATATGTGACATGGTGCGTTATCCTGCTGGAAGTAGCCATCAGAAGATGGGTACACTGTGGTCATAAAGGGATGGACATGGTCAGGATCAATACTCAGGTAGGCTGTGGTGTTTAAATGCTCAGTTGGTACAAAGGGGCCCAAAGCATGCCAAGAAAATATCCCCCTCACCCTTACACCCCCATCACCAGCCTGAACCGTGGATACAGGCAGGATGGACCCATGCTTTCATGTTGTTTACGGCAAATTCTCACCAAACCATCCGAATGTTGCAGCAGAGATTGAGACTCATCAGACCAGGCAACGTTTTTTCTTCCAATTTTCGTGAGCCTGTGCGAATTGTCGGCTCAGTTTCCTGTTTGTAGCTGACAGGAGTGGTACCAGGTGTGGTGTTTTGCTGCTGCAGCCCATCTGCTTCAAGGTTTGACGTGTTGTACGTTCAGAGATGCTCTTCTGCATACCTCGGTGGTTATTTGAATAACTGTTGTCTTTCTATCAGCTCAAACCAGTCTGGCCATTCTCCTCTCACCTCTGGCATCAACAAGGCATTATTGCCCACAGAACTGCTGCTCACTGTATATTTCCTTTTTTCTGACCATTCTCTGTAAACCCTAGAGATGGTTGTGCATCAAAAAATCGCAGTAGACCAGCAGCTTCTGAAATACTCAGACCAGCCCGTCTGGCACCAACAACCATGCCATGTTCAAAGTCAAAGTATTCCCCATTCTGATGCTCAGATTGAACTAGATGCCTAAATGCATTGAGTTGCTGCTGTGTGATTGGCTGATTGAGAAATTTTCCTTAAGTAGCAGTTGAACAGGTGTACCTAATAAAGAGGCCGGATGACTGTATGTATAGTATGTAGCTGTAGATGAGGGCTGAGGGCTACTTGATATTTTATTCAGTACACTGACGCAGCACCAGTCGGCACCAGTGAATGCTTTTTAGGGCAGGATTTCATTGATAGCAAAGCAATCCTTTTTAATAACTTAGTTTGGGAAATATTAACATGTTTTAACCTTTTATTTGTTTAATTTAACAAAATATGACAAACTGCTCGTTCAACAGCATTGAAAATAGTTTATAGTTTGATTTAGTTCAAGAAATATTTGGTCAAGTAAACTGACAACAAGACTACAAATTTGTCCAAGAGTTCAATTACAACTTTGCATATTTGACGTTGGATCATTTTTGATACTCTATTAAGGACATTTCAGTATTTGCTTGAAAAGTAGGCCTATTGAGTTTTGATACCCAGTTTGTGTGTTTTGCCTACACCTGTGCCGAGGGTCAATGGCTGCTCAGTGAAGGATAACATTTCCAAGCCAAAATCCAAAGATAAAAAGACGTGATTTTGAAAATGTGAGTAAATGGAGTTTAGGTGCATTTATCCTAAATATATACACATATTCTTCATGTGAAATGAAGGAAATCTCAATGTATTCCAGGTTTATAGAGTTACAAAACTACATTTTAAACAATGGATGACCCAAACCACATTTCCATTGTTCCTTCATACGGCATGTTTATGAGAGAGGACCAGTATGGTCAGCCTGTTAAAACCACAAGAAAAGACAAAGATTCTTTCTCTGTATGTTTTTTCTCCTCTTTTACTTACTTTTCTTCCAAATGTTTCCAGTTCTGTATAAAAGTTCTCCCCCCTCAACCTCGTCTTTTTTTTTTCTCAGCCTCAGCGTCTTTTTCTATTCCTGTTCCCCTGCCCTGTAAGTAAGTGACAGTTGTGAGAAACTACAGTGGCTTGCTGATGCCACGTTAACCAGATCAGATGCCATAACAGGAAGTCAGTCCACATGCATGGACGTAGCACAGTGACACACGCACATGACTTACTACCACTGCAAGCCAAATGCAGGCTGAGCAGTCACCGATACACCGATATGAATCTGCTGTGGGTCAAAGGTAACAGTACCCTCCGTCAAACAGCCTCATATTTACTACAACAGATTTGACATGACATTCGGTCTGCAGAGTGCTTTGATCAAACCTCAGGCTCCGTATGGAAAGTCACAGACTCGCGCTGATGATTCAGAGAAAACTCTGCACCTTCATTTTAATTTATAAGTAACATCTGTTGATTGTTTTTGTAGCAGAACGATGATAAATCCTCTTTCAAGGAGAAGCATATGCGACCAAACCGAACTCATTTAGGCTGAAGAGCTCTACAGCACACGGTTAACAAAAGTGATGTGGTGTGCTTGTTTTGTTGGTTTTGTGATAGCCTAAACTGAAGTGAACTGACTGGATGTTTTCTTCTGTAGCATCAAATTTTGTTTAACGTTAGCTTCCCTGTGGTCCAGTGCCATAAAACGTAAATGGAAACTAGCAGTCTACTTTGTGTTGAAGCTGAAGCTATTGAGAAAATAATTCCCTTCAGGAAACAACAAACTATTGGAAGTTCGCGTTTTGTGAGATTTTGTTTGATCTTTGTTTCAACAAAGCTTTGCTATTGTCTCCTTTAAGGTACAGAAGGAGCAGAAGAAGAATCCCTTATGAAGATCGTAGAGTAACACAGAAAAATACAGTTCCTGCGCATTTGCTGCATATTTGCAAGCTTAATTAAGCCTTTAGAAAAATAATATTATTGGCACACGCTGAGAAAGAGCTTTCCATTTTCATTAACAGTGGAATTTGTTGGAAAGGGAAGAAGGGCAGAAGAGAGTAAAGGGTGAACGAGAGAAACATTTCATAGTGAGTGTGGAGGAGTGAGAGAGAGAGAGATGCAGATTGTTTTAAATCCGAAGCGAGTCAGGTTCTCAAATTTATGCCCATGGGCTGCTTCTTGGGTGGGCTGCAGGGAGGGCGGTGCACTAGCTGGAGCAGGGGAAAGTTGCCGACTCCTGACTGCTTGCCTTGCTGTGAAGCTTGGCTTTTCCTGCTGGAACACATTTACAACTCAACCGTCGTGACTGGCTGCCTGGCTGCCTGGCCCTGCCCTGCCTAACTTAACTACACCGACTGACTTTTATGCCGCTTATTGAGCAACCACGGTTTTCAATGTTTTTAGACGGTGTATTTCATTTTAAAGGCGCCTCTCTTGTTTTTAAATGTGGGGACGTTGATGGAAGCTAAAACATAACTGTTTTGAGCACAGAGAATTATTCATAGGCAAGAAATGATTGTGGTATTTTGCTCTTTCTGTTCTTTTTCAAAAATGACACTTAAATATCAAGTTTAAAGAAATTCCTGGCTTAAACCGATTTCCTCCAAGAAGTTGTTTGTACTCGACGAACCAATCAGATGTGACAGAATTCTGGCTCCTCTGTATTTCATGCCAGCAGTGACTCAACATGAGAAAGATCTGGGCTCACTTCGAGCCTTCGACTGATTCCCTGATGTTTGGGATGGAGAGTAGCTCAACAACCAGCTATCCGGCAGTGTTTATCACAGTGGAGATTCAGGCCTGGATTTACATTGCTCATAGTGGCATCAGCTTAACATTACATTTAATAAAAAGTCAAATACAGAAAGAATCCTTTTAGAAGGAAAATTCAAGGATTTCTAACTTGAAATTTAACAACTTGTCTGATGTTGAAGCTCTCTGACCAGGTGAAACAACATACTGCCCCAAACAATAAACATCAGATTGAGTTCTTCCTGAAGTTGTGTTGTACTGAAACATTGAAAGGCCTGTTCAGTGCAGGGTTTCTCTTACTTTTGAATACAGGGAGGCTTTCTCTTCCTCAGTAACAGCGCAACACTGAATACACAGTGGGGGGATGACATCAGCAGCATGTAAATCAGCTTGCTGCAGAGCAATAATCTAAACTTCAAATTTAGAGGCTGGCTGGTTGGTTCACCACGATAATGTGCTGACACACACACACACACACACGTCTGTGCATGCATACACACTACAACAATAAGAGGCCAGCAGGAAGTAAACAAGTGGTTGCTTAAGTACGTACAGGGATCATTTTTCTTTAGATTTTAAGGATTTTAAGGCTTTAATCACAAAATTGTTTGTCTTGTAAAAACAAAAACAAAGTAAAACACACATTATCCTAGAAGCTAAAACATAAAAACTCTGCTTTTGAAAAGAAAAGAAACGCATGTGGGAGTATTTCTTCTTCCCAGCAGTCTGGGTTCACTCCAGCCTGTGTGTCTGGCTGCTTTGTGAGCTAATTCGCTCTGAAGGTATTACGGTTATTGGAAGGCTTGTAAACCATTAAGTCTTTATTTACAAGAGAAAGAAAAGAGGGTCTGGGTAACTGAGTGGGGGCCAGGTAGGTCTTGGTATGGGCGCTGACCCCACTGTAAGTGATCAGAACAACTGATTTTCTCAACTGGCGGGCCCACGGGACATCTGGTCCTATTTGCAGCAAACTGCAGACCATTCCTCAATTACATAATTGTGCCCATTAATTACAAGAGGAGGGCCTTCATTTCCTGGTAGCCAATAACTAAGAAAAAGAGAGCCTGTAAAGACGGACTCTAAGACACACGTAATTATAATGTGTTTGGTGAGACATGAAACATGACCTCCCATGTATAAGAGCAGCCCGGGTTAAAAAGCCACAAAGTCTATAGCATATCCTGCATTATGCTGAGAAGAGTGCGTGTGATCATCCTTGAAGCTTTTGTAAATTTACATTTTCTAAATTAGAGTTGAATTTCAGAGTAAAGCAGGAGTGAAGTGACGTGGCTGTTGGTTAAACAGTGTTCTTGATGTTAAAATCATCAGACAGTTTGTTGTTTCTTCAGCATCAGTAGTCACTGTTTTTGGCCACACACAAAGCTCCCTGCGGGTTATTTCTCCCGCACAAGGCACACGGAGAAACGGCTCACCTACATGTTGTGACTGGATGGATGCAGGTGTGATGGCAGTGGTGGGTTTCACACCGTGGCTGTGCTACTGAGGAGAGCTTCTGTTTGAGTGGAATGTATGGTTAGCTCAAAGTTTCAGCATGATTGGAGGGAATGTTAAGACATTGATCCCTAAAATGCTGGACAGTTCCCTTTTTGGTTTTCAAATCTCAGTTTTTAATTTAGCAGAATTCAGCTCACTTAAAGAAAAGGTTCATGTTTTTTCAAGTACATCTAATAACAATACTAACATGCCCATATGTATATTAAAAGAGTTATAAGTTGATGTAATTGTTCCTTCTATCTGTTCTAAAGCCATTTTAATGTATTGTAAGTGATGGGGGACAAAATTGTAAGGCTGCAACTTTAAAATGATTTTTATTATCGATTTAATCCGTGAATTATTTTGTCATTTTTGACATTTTTGAAAATAGTGAAAATGACCACAGCCACAAGTGACAGAACACTTATTATTTAACCTATCACACAATATTTAACCAATCCTTTATGCTGAGGATGCAAAATTGTGCGAGTGATGATGCAAAACGGCGTCAGTTCTGTGGTTCCCATGCCGTGAGCTGACCTGCTGCTGCACTCGGCATGAAACAAATGTTGGAATGACAATGCGGCTGTCGCAGCTGTTGTTTTTTCAGGTCCAGAGCTGTTGTCATCCTCCTCCTCCTCCTCCCCCTGTACTTCTCTCTCCTGATGCTCCTCTTGTCATCATCACTGTCTTTATGCCAGCGGGTTCAGAACGGGATCAGCCTGTAGGACAGGAGCTCACACAGTAATGCACCTGCTAGCAGGAGTTTGAGGAAAGCGCGGGACAACGGAAGAGTAGCTGGTGGGGGAGAGATACTGCCTTTCTGTGAGTGTTGGGGAGAGACTGAGAGAGGGCAGGGCACAGTGAAAGGAAGAGGCTGTGAGAGTGAGTTTCTTGGTCTTTGGGCTGCGGGGAGGATCGAGGTGCCATGCTGGGCATTTATGCCGGGGCTTATGGGACCAGACTCAGCTGAATACACAGAGGGTCAACAGGGATCCACGCTCACTTTTCTTTTCACACAGAGTACTGCACTGTGTGTTCGTACTGTGATAGACTGGCGTCCTGTGCAATGTGGTTCCCTGCCTTTCGCCCACTGCATGCTGAGACGGGCTCCAGCCTCCCCCCAACCCCTTCCCCAAACCCTTGGGAACGTATGGATGAATGGATGAAAAATGCTGCCAAAATCGCTCCTACAATACGCATTCTCTATACGTCACACAAACTCTCAGATAGATATATTTTCTCATCTGAGAGAAAATGTATAACATTTTCAACACCCATTGTTAGAAAGTTTACAAGCTTTTCTCTAATCTTTTTGTGAAATATTGGATAATTGTTACAGTAGATTATATGTCCTTTGTAACCATTCTGCTGTCTGTTTTATGGTAATGTGAGTTGTTGTTTAAGGTTTTTAATGCCCTTTTAAAGTAAGTAAACTGAATAAAGAGAGAAAAATTACACACCATAAGGACATTCGAGATGTGAAGTTAGTGACATGTTGTACAATATGATGTGTTCTCTCATTGGGCATTTGTTTGTATCAACCTGGCAAAAGATACAACTTTTAATTTAATGACCATGTTTTTCTTTACAACAAATGGTATATAATTTTCCTTCTGTGGCATCTTGTGGCAAGTTTATTTTTCTTTTTTAAAAGTGTATTAAATTTTTTTGCATTATTTTGGTTGAGATTTAGGTAAGCTGTTGTTAAGGTTATGTGTAAGGTGTTGGTCACATTTAGAGTAATTTACAAGATACTGTGTAGAAACGTTAGTATAACGGACAGTCTGTGTCAGTCATTGTTCAGTTTCTACTAATGTGATGACTCCGCAGCAGGTTGTGACTTTGTTGGACTTTCCCGACTGCTGATTATTTCCCCAGCAGTTGAACCCCCTTGTCATTCACTCTGTTCCCGTTATTTCTACTCAGGACAGGCAGTTGTTCCGCTGTGGCGCATTTATTGGCCCTTATTAGCTAGCACCTGTAGTCCATTAAAAGCCCTGGTTTGCTGATGGACGGACAGATACATACTGTCTTTGACTTCTCAGCGCGGTGAGAGGAACACTCCATTTGGGATATGAACAGAAATGTGTTGTGCTGTAGCAAACAATCGCTGCATGTTCAAAGTTTCAAACACTGAAACCCATGAGACCCCATTCAAAGGAGTTATTTATCGACTCTTGTCATCTCGAGCAGCTGTGGAGCAGAAATGTGGTGAGCACTTGTGCATGTCAATGTGTTTTTGTGAATGTGAAGTGTTGTGTGCATGTGCCTGGGCGTACAGTGGGCGAAGGGTCCCAGATGTGGATGTTGTGCAAGGAGGGAAGTTGTTGGTGATTATGGGAAGTTTTGTGTCCAAGCTTGTGTCCGATAATGTAATTTAATTGGTACACAACACGTTGACCTCTGTTTAAAGAACACTGTCATTTAAGCAAACTGACATAATGTTTGCTGAACAGCTGCCACTGTGGCACCAAGTGACTATTCTGATATAATGGTAAATATAGAATGTAGTAGAGATGAGTCAGTAGCCGTCAAACTTTTGACAGGTACTGTATAAAGATTTGCTACACTTTAAGTCCACAACTTGAGTTTGGACTCGAAAACGCCATTGCATTGCAGTATCTTTAAGGAGTCCAATGGTTTTCAGAGGACATGTGGTGTTGACAGGACAGACAGTACACACTCCAGCTTCCTGTGGGATAGAGCTAAGCCTCCGGGCAGGGGGATGTCTGTTTCCAACCAGCGAGTCACACATGCTCCAGCTTGTCAGACTGATTTTGTGTGAGGGTGATTGGGTGTCAGGGTGAGTGTATGCATGTAAGTGCCTATACAGTATGTCTGTGTGTCTCTGGCCGTCTCCTGTGCAATTTTGTGCGCGCGTGTGTTTAGATGTTCAGAGATATGGGTGTTTTCTCTCTGTGGGTGGAGGTGACTGTCTAGGACATGATGGAAAATTCAATTAGTAGAAGTTCACTGCGGTCCAGGTTCATCTCAGGTTGCCTGAACACATATTTGTCTTTGTGAGTTTTATCTCTGGGACAGCAGTGGTAGATCTCTGAAATTAAAAAGCTTCTGTAAAACATTTACTGTCTCTTGTTGCAATGGAAATAAATAGTATGTATATGTGATACTTGCACACAATTGCCAGTGCTGTTCATTAGTGTACTGTTAATTCACCTGAGATAAACACAGGAAATGTTTCTGCACACTCACAAATTCACTCTGACAACAGCTCATCAATTAGTGATATTAAACCTTTTGCACCAACTTGTCAAATAAAATTTTATACGATAAGTTAGATTGTGAAAATTTGGATTTTATGTGAACAGCTAAGACGTTGCAGTCTGGAGACACAGTTTCCCCTTTTTAAATAATATTTACCCGCAACTAATAATTATATATAACTAATAATTTATTACTTATTAATCTGCCACTTAATTTCCTCAATTCACTGATTTATCATTTGGTCTATAAAGTAATGAAAAGATTGCTTATTTTGTTTGTTCAACACTCCAAAGACAGAACAAGAAGACAAATAGCAATTTTGCACAATTGGGGATGATTGTTATTTTTGCTTTTAAATTGACATGAGAAATAATTAATTATTAAAATAGTTGTTTTTCATGCTTAGTGAACCTGAAGGTAATGATAAATCTTTCTCATAGGAGGCGTTAACATGGTGTTCTGCTTAAAAACAAGTCGTCAATTAACAAATTTCCTCAATAATATTTTATGCACTCTGTTATTTAAAACTCAGGAAACTAATTCTGTGGTTTTTGCTTGAAACTGAACCGTACTATAATTTCACACAGTCAGGGTTTTGCCATGTTTATGTGGTTCCACATCATGTCTGATCTCTCACAGGCAGTATGTTAGGAGACGGTCTGCGGTGTACAAACATCAATGGTATCTGTGTGTATTTCTGTTTAAGCAAAGCGGTGTGTCTTTAAGTTGAACCTGCGCGCGCGCGCGCACACACACACACACACACACACACACACACACACATACACATATACAGTGGCTTTCTTTACCTCAGTACTTCTTCCCCTGCTGGTTGGCCATCAGAGCAGACTCTTGGTGTGCCTGAGGTGTGTGGCTTACCACCATGTCATTTCCTGGAGGGCTCTTGCTGTCTGTTGTCACCTATTCATGCACAAACACATACAGACACACACACACACACACACGTTGTGTTCCCTTCTCTGACTGATCCAGAATGAAGGAAACCTGAATGCATAAATAAAAATGTAGACTGTGAGGACTGAACCAAAGCAGCCTTTTGTATTGAAATGGGAGAAACCAAAACTTTACCACAACCTTAATTGGACTAGTTAAACACCCCAAAAATCACTGTGAGCAGAAACTAAAGCCCTTTTCAAACACTGAATGTGTAACATTGCTGGCTTCATCTATCAGTAAAAGCATAAGCACAAGGATGAAATGAGAAGATGTTACTTTTTTAATGTTTTAATTATTTATTTTTAATTCCTAACTCCTAACTAAGATATATACATTTGATTACACTTCTTTTAATAAGGCAAACAAAGCAGGAATTTCATTCTGTGCTTGCAAAGATTTTTCAGCCTTAATGCATTAATGTGACCTGTTAATTCAGATTTGTGCTGTGATGGAAGTCTTCGGGAAACGTCTGACCTAGTAGGATTGCTGTTAACTTTTTTGTTAGAGGGACTGTCACTGTATGCACATGATTAACAAATAATGATGTTGTCATGGCATATGTACGAACCAGAGTTACTGGTGATGAGAATATGTGCAGAATGTACACATTCCCACACTCACCTTTCCTAATGCAACCTCTAATACACCCACAGGTCAACAAGGGAGTTGTTTTAACCTAAGCCAAGTGAGGTTTGGGGGGGGGAAGTGAAATTGGCAAGTCGAAGATAATTCATTGGTCCATCCTCTCCTCTCCTCTCAGTAAACACATTGAAGAGCAAACGTTTTTAACTTGGAGTGTTAGCGCCAGAGCTCTTCTGCTAACTGACCCAGGGCTCTGAAGAGCTGCACATAACAGGCGCCCACATTGGCTTTTGTGTGCAGGAGGGTCTTTACATAACCTACGTAACCAAGCACATTGTCTAGCAACCAGTCGGCTACTGGAGGGCCTTGTAAATGGAGAAGGGGGGTCGGCTTGAGTGGAGGCCAGTAGCCGGGTTGAGAGGCTAGTGGAGCTAAGCTTCGTCATGACTAAAGGCTAGTTTGTTAGCCTGATAATGCCCTAAGGGTACTGATGCAATGAGCTCCCTCAGCGGGGAAGGGGGTAATAAAAAAAAAATCTCTTGTTGCAGTATTAGTTTTGGTATAAATTAGAAAACAAATTTAATTTAAAGGTAAATTATGCCTGTGTGCACACAAAATTGTCAATTTGTAAAGGTTCCCTGAAAGACTCATGCAAGAAAGTCATACTTTTCACAAAAAGTCCCATTTTTGCCAATGTAAATCATTTCTTAGTTACCTAACGCCCCTCACTATGCTCCCTACCCATTACTCCACAAAGCCCGGCCTTCTTCACCCTGTTTCCAGTGTTTGGGTCTGAGCCAGAATTCCCTTGGAACTGCCCAGGATGTTGAGGTATATTTTTCCTCCCCGCTCCCAGCGATTAGTTTTTTCAAGATTTTTTTCTTTTGGCAGAAGAAAAATGTTTGCATGTCTCTCTCGTTGCAGCATCCAGATCACACCCAAAAGACATCTTTAATAAAAACTGTCTCGAGTTATTTTTTTAATATTTTAATTGGTGAATCTTGTTGACAGGAAGGAAAGTAACAAAATTATGATTATTATTCATATCTTGTTATGTATCAGGGGATACCAAAGCAAACTGATGTAATGTTTAATGTCAAATCTTTCCTATAATTCTGCAGATTCATTTCCACTATTTGGGTCCAAAATGTATTTTTCTTTGAAGAAACTTTGACTAATACCAGTTCTCCTCAAACAGTTGTGACAGTCATTTACGTAGCAGTACAACAAGCTCTCACTGGTTACTGTGATTTTGACGCAGTGAGTCATTATCAGCTCCACACTTCACCTTAGATCAGATGATAATGACCCATTTATCACAGACACTTGATGCCCCTGTCATTCTTAACAGCTCCCTGCCAGGACAGAGGAAGCTTTTACTGTTCCTGAGATGTCCTTATTGTCTTCCAATACACAAAGACAAGGTGTCCTGATGGCCCTTGATGGCCCCTCTGTGAGATGGCCCCTAGTTGCACCACTGAGGATTTTCTTGCTATTGTCACCCCGGCTGCAATCACGGGACATGGCCAGAGTATGGAGGCGGGGGTAGGTAGATGTGGCTTGTATAGGTGCTTTGAAAAGATGTGTGAAATAGGAGTATGGGTATTAAGGGTCTTGGCTCAGTTGGGGGTCTATTGTGCTGAAGGCTGAGCCCCCTACCGGCATCCATGATCTCCTCCATTGACACAGAAGCTGTGCTCCACGCCCTGTGTGTTTTTTGTCAACCTCTTTCTCACTTCTCCATCTAGCTCTACCATTTTTTCTCACTCCCTTGCACCCGGTGTCTCTTAACCTCCCTTGTTCCTCTGAGTCAGAGCCAAGGAATCTGGAGAGTTCTCCTCTCTTCTGTTTGAGATAACTGGATTCATGCTGATGTGTTTAATGGCTGTGAATGACGATGAAGTCACTACAGCTGTGTCACCACTGTGTCAGCTGCTACTGTATATATGGAATTTAGAATCTGTACTATATGCCAAAAGTGTGTGGACACCCCTGTCCTTAGTCAGGAATATAGTCCACATTTCTCAGCAGAATCCCACCCCTCACCAACCAAATTTTGTATTTAAAACACATTTCATTTAACTGTTCCTCTATTAGGGTAAATGTTGTTTCAAAGCCCTCTAACCTCGTCACATGTATGTAATTCTAGTGGAGAACATTGCTGTAATTTAATTGAAGTAAAACTTTGGAGAAAGTCTTTTCTTGTTTCAACATGCACAAAGCGAGGTACATATGGAAATGGTTTTCCGAGTGTGCTGTGGAAGAACTTGACTGGCCTGCACAGAGCCCTGACCTGAGCTTTTGAGATGAACTGGAACTCCTTATCACTCCAAAATCAGGGGCCAACTTCACTAATGCTTCCTGCAGCCAGGTTCTAAAAAGTTTGTAGAAAGCCTTCCCAGAAGAGCGGGAGCTGTTCTAGCATCATATTAATGCCCATGATTTTAATTGAGTTTGTTCAAAATGTCATATGGATGTCACATTCAGGTGCTTGCATACCTTTGCTCATACAGTGTTTGTCATTTAGATAGTCTTTAAGACATCTGTTACTCATTCTTGAGGTATTTTCCACCTGACATCCATTTGTACATATTGTTTTAGCTTTTATATCCATTTGCATCAATATTGTATATTCTTCTCTTTCTAATTTATCAGTTCTCTATCCCCCCCCCACCCCCCACCCCCTCCCCCACAAAGTGCTCTGGGTGATTCGAACGCAGGTTGTGAGCGTGTTTTGGACAGACTGTGAATGTGTGTGTACATACACCTATTTGCACAGCGTTATCCAGCTTGTGTGAGGCCAACAGGAGTCGCGCGATTGTCAATAGTAGAAGTCAATAAAAACCCGTCATTGACAAAGGGAGAACAAACAGCCGCGGTTTGTTTAGGATTTCCTAACAAACACTCCACAAGGAGGGCCACGGATAGCGGAGAGAGGAAGAGAGAGTGAGAGAGGGGCAGTTAGGACTCTCCCTGTAAAATACCAGATCAAAGGTTATTGTCTCACTCGTAAGGTTATTCTCCAGAGGATTTATTACAGTGACTGGATGCTGATCCAACCCCACATATAAACACAAACATATAGTGGTGAAAGGAAGTATTCAGCTTCTTTACTTGAACAAAAGGGACAATACCACAATGATAAGTACTAAATTATAAATTGATCCAAGTAAAAGCACTATCAGCAAAACACACTTAAATATCAATGTAAAAGCACATATTATGCAAAATGACCCCTTTAAGAATGTAATTAAATATTCTAAATAGTTAAATTACTGAAGAATTAAGTGTGAGCACCATTTAAATTCAAATGTATATGTTGGGTGATTTTATCTTAAACAATGCATTATGTTTTATAAGATGAATTTTTATTATGTTTTATTTATAGACCTACAAGACTAGCATGACCTAGCTTGATAAAGTGAGATCGCTTATTTCCAATAGGGTCCCAAGATGTTGAAGGAGAGACTGAAAGCATATCACAAAAATTTACCCTTAAACAACAACATCCTCTTTTTTTATGCACAAGCCTGAAAATGACAAACCCCAGAAGAAGACTTTTGATTACAGGCATCATAAACACACCCCTATCCTGAGCTTCATTTGGACCGCTGTGTGTTAAGAAGTGGACAAAAAGGAATTTAAATTACATTTAATCAATTCAAACTAAATAAAAAAAATATCCACACAAAAACAAATCACCTTACTTCATAGATAAGGACTGACCTGACCCCCAAAAGAAATATAAGTGATCACACATTTTTTATGTAAAATCTTATTCACGACAGCTGTTACAGACATTTAGTGGTTTAAAAATCACAATATTTCCCCTCAGAAAGGTAGTGTGGTAGACATTAAGTAGCAAGATGGAAACACTCAAGTGAAGTACATTGAAATTGCGAATCCACCCACCTCTGCAAACATACCGTACACGTAATCATAACATTACCACAAGGGGTCGAGAGTTCAGTGTCTTTAGGTTAATCAACTTGTTCCATGAGTTATTGCACTTGTGCTAAAATACTGACATCACCATAAAGAATCAAAAAGTTGTTGGACCCTCCCACGTCCCTTGTAAATGCCCTCAGCTGATGCAGACCAGTCAGACTGGGACAAATGTGCAGGCTGACCGCCTTGTGGCCTGCGGAGAGAACACGAGGAAGGACTGTGGGGCCTTGTAAAAAAAAAAAAAAAATCTATCCTAAGTGTCACAGTTTGGCTTGTCAGGAAGCCCACATGTGTTGGCTGCGGTGGCTTTTTCTCGTGGCACTTGTTCTGTGATTACTTCCTGTAATTTCTTTTCCGTACTTATTTCAGTGGACATTAGCACGTTCTCTTCTTACGATAATACACTTTTACTCTTGCTTTTAAAAGTTGTATTAATGCACTTTGTAAAACTATTGTTGTTAAGAGCACCTGCTAATAAGTAAATGTGTGAAATGTGAATGACAACAGTGTCCCTGGCTTGCACTGTCCCTCGGGATAAGCCACAACAATGGGAGCACAACACTAGAGCCCTTATGCAAACAAAGTGTTCTCAAATGAAGGAGGCATTTAAAAATGATCGCTTTCCACAAACAGAATGCGACCCTCCTCTCTCTGTCCTGCTCTCCCCGCCTCCTCCTTCTCACCCTCCTCCCTAAAGTCCCTCTTTTTTTTTTATCCTTCTCGCCTTCTTTCTCTCCCAGTTCTTGTCTGTCCCAGTGCCTGCTAAAGACATTTGGCCTGTGCTAAACCTGGAGTGACAAATCCTCCCTTCCTCTCGTCATCAAAGGGCTATATCTGTGTCCTTGTTTTCTCAGAGGTTTTTGAGGGGCTGATCAGTGGAGAAGTGGTAAGGGGAGAAGGTGCTGCTGCGCTGAATATAAGTTGGAAATAGGGAATGAGTGGCCAGAGTGGAGAAAGAGAGGGGGAAAAAAACAAGGGGGGGAATGAGATCGGAGGTGGAGAGTGGAGTGATTAAAATTCATCCCACGGTGCAAACAAAAGGAGGAATGAAAAAGGGGGAGAATGCAGGAGAGAAGAGAGAGTGAGTGCTGGGGGGGGCGGAGGGGGGGTAAGAAAGATTTGGGGTGAAAAGAAGATTGTTAGCCTCAGCAGATCCCTGAACAGCCCCCCCCCCCCTTCTCTCTCTAAATGGCTGCCTTTGACTCACAGCACAATTATCCTCTGAGACAACGGAAAACAAGGGATGAAGAGGGGGTCAGTGAAGAGGAGTAGGAGATGGATAGACGAAGAGCAAGAGGGAGAGATGAGAAAGAACATTAATTATTCGGCAGGCTTTTCCTCCCATGATTTGCAGAGGCAGCCTGAACAGGGGGTCAACAATTGACTCAATTACTAGACAAACTCTCCAAGGGCCCTACACCACCACTCACTGCAGACCCTGCAGCTCTCGGGCAGTCTGTTGATTTTTTACCCCCCCCTCCCCTTTTCTTTGCCGGTAAATGTTTGCCCCTCTTCAGGTGCCCCTGGCAGACGCAGGAACTCCAGCCTTCAGCTAGACTTTAACCTTTTCAGCCACTGAACGATTCCCCTTTCTGTTCTCCGTGAAGAGCCGGAGGGAGAGAGGGAGCGACGGATTGAAGAGGCAGAAGAAGGGCCCGAAGCTTTCTCTTTGTAAGGCTTTATAGCCGGTAATGAATAAGAAACGTCTGGTGACCCGAGAGGAGATTTCTTTTTTTTATCACACAGGTGGAATTTGCTCTTTCATTTTAGTCGGCCTCAAGTAACGTGGATAAAACTCTTACAGATGCTAAAGGAATTAAATAATTAAAGTTATCTGTCCAAATGTCATACATTAGCTGTAGTCACTATGTATTGTTACTTGAGGGGTTGTACAGTTGTACAGGTTTGTATTGTTGTTTTTTGTTCTTGCGGCTGCAGTAAACATTTTAACCATTTCCATTGTTTTGAGTACGTAAATGCATGTTGGACAGTATCATGTCAATATCAATTATGAGTGACTCTTGTGTTGGTGTTTGAATATAATTTGGAAAATTATTCATTATGCTCAATACTTTTTTAAAATTTGAACTATTCTATTATTCTAAATATTTTTATATTTTGGCAATATGCAGATAAATTATTAGCATAAATAAAATCATCATCAAATTAAGAGACGATAATAGAAAAATATACGTTAAAGTGGTGCTCCAGTGATTTTGTATTGCACTACACTCACAAGAGACAAATCAAAAAACATGGTCAAAAAAAGAAAGCGGCAGAAGCGGAGATATCCTGAAGTTTAGTTTTCTAGTATGGGTCAAACTACAAAAACACTAGACCCTACATTTCCTATAATACAACTCAGCAGTGTCTATCTTTAAATAAATGTTCACTACTTTCAAACCTCACACTTTGAGTTCGTAGCAGCCTCAAACTCAAGCTGAGATAACCCTGATGACCTCACAAGGGTTATTCTTTTCCAACTTTAGAGAGCCCCCCCTCCGAAGCCACAGAAGACATCGTACAACTTTTTTCCCCTGGCTGAGTAGAAGTGCACTTCATATGTAAAATCTGTGGAGTGACCCTGAAAATGTTTGCTAAGCCTGGAACAGCAAATCATAATCAATGTTAATATAATCATTAATATGCGCGTGTCAAATATCAAATACTTTTGCTTAACTTTTACAGATTCAACACCTGCGTTTTCTGTTTGCTGCGGGCGGTGACACTGTGAACAAATGAGAACTTATGGGAGCGTTCGCTATTGTTCTTGTTGACCCTGCATTGATAAGGTCGGACAATACAGTGAGGAATGGGATTTCAACAATAGGTCTCCAGTCCCTCTCTCCTCAGTCAAAAGGACTGCTCAAGCATAGTGCCGCTCTCTCTCTCTCTCTCTCTCTCTCCCTCCCCCCTTCTTTTTTCTATTTCTCTTCTTCCATCATCTCGCTTTTTTCTTCACTTGTTTCTCTTTGTCACAAATTTTTTTTTCTCTACCATCTCTGTCCTTCTCTCTCTTTCTATCACTTCTGATTCTCCCCATTCCTCCTTTGTAAGAGAGAAAGGAGAGCATGAATACCACACACAGACTGTGAGTCGCCCGCTGCACAGCAACATTACTGCCGCCAGATTTTTCCATCTCAAGTGAATCACTCTACCTCCTTTTTTTTCTCTCTCTGCAGGAAGCAGTGGCAAAAGTGTACTTTCCTTGCTCTCCTTTTATCTTTGATTCCCCTTACGTCCTAAACCTCAGTTTTTTATTTATCATTTAGGGAAAATTGTATCTCAGGATATTATTGGATATATGTGTGTATATCAACATTTCTTCAAAAGCGATTTTATGTCTGCTCGTGTGCGGTGTAATAACCAAATAACCTGTTTTTAATTAATACATAACAACAACACATGGTTAACGTTATGAAACGGTCACAGTTTGATCAGGTTTAGGCACAAAAACTAGGTTAGGTTTAGGAAAAGATCATGGTTTGGGTCAAAATAACTACGTTAGTTATGTTACTTAAAAACCACGCCGACCTCCACCCTAAGTGGACTGTGGCGCTGTTTATAGGTCGCCGCCTAACAGTAAAGTGTGTTCGGGGAGCACAGTCTCGAAAGGAGTAGATGTGATGCCTGTTTGTGTTGTTGTCTGGTGAAACCTGTGCCTTTGCACGAGTGCTCACACTGGCTTATTGCACATTCTGTATTGATTAACGTATTTTGAACATTTTGTCTCAATTTGCCTTTATTGTTGATGTAGTGTACGGTTGACAGAATGACAGTAAATGTGGGGAAGACTCGCAACAGCCAAACACAAAGCACCTTACATGAAGACGTGTTTGTGGTGGCTTTTGGTCCCGTTCCACTTGCTCTTAGTTATTCATATCATATGGGAAAGACTGCCTTTGCAGGTGGCATGATGGTTATATGATTGCAGAGTTGGCCATGTGAGGGCTGAAAATAATGGGCCCACGTCCATTAGGTTTGGGCTGGACGTGAGGCATTTAGCAATGTGAGGTACTTCTGTATTATTAAGCACCAACTCAGATATATCAGACCATTATGAAAATCTGATTGTCCCACTCGTAATTAGGACCAAATCGGAAACTTTATGGTTACTTCTACATGACTTGAACACGGCATTAAGTTGCCTTATGGTGATGAAATTACAGTGACTGACGCACTGAGTCTCTTGATGACTTATTGCCAACTTCTTTTATGTGGTACTTGTCAGGTTGTAATAGTTGTCAGTTTCTGTTTATCCCATACATAACAAGTGATGAAAGCACTGGGGAAAACTTCTGGAAAATAGAATTGCCTTTCTTAGAACGGATTGTTTGTAGAAATCCCCCAGTAACAGAGAAGGACAGACACAAGGTGTGTGTGTGTGTGTGTGTGTGTGCGTGTGCGTGCGTGTGCGTGCGTGTGTGTCTGTGTCTGTGTTTCTTTACTGAGCCATTCACAAGCTGCTGACGTAAACTGTGCCCTTCTTATTGTGTGTGTCACATCACGTCCCTGGGTCATCAGGGCCGTCCGCCACCCTCTCAATTCCCTGTGTGTGTGTTTGTTTGTATACGTGTGTGTATATCTGTGCCTGTGTGTGTATGTGCATCTCTTTTCAGTGTCTATTTGGCAGTTTATGAGTTCATAAGAGAGCTCTGTGTACAGTTTGCCTTCAAATGCTTGAGTCTGTGTATTAGAGAGAGTGAGTGTTTACGTGTGTGTCTTTTTTTGTGTGTGTGTGTGTGTGTGTGTGTGTGTGTGTGTGTGTGTGTGTGTGTGTGTGTGTGCGTGCGTGTGCTCCCTGCGCATCACTGATCACTCCATGGAGATACAGACTGGAATTTAGCACTGAGACACAGTGTAAGGGAGCCCCTTCCTCATGCATGAGATAGGATCAGTGTTTACATGCACAAATAACAGAAAGCTTCTGTGATTGCAAAACATCTCCTACATTTTTCTGATCTGAACTGCGGCAAAGACATTAAGACATCTTCGAGAGAAATTGACTACTTAAGACCACAGTAGGGACACAAGGGTCAGGAGTCAGTCAGATTACTGTGTGAAGCATTGTATACATGTCGGGATAAATACAAATCGAACCGCTTTGGTTTTCCACTTTAACAAAATCTTTAAAAGAAACATATATTTTATTTGACAATTTTATTATGTCTTTGCCTATGTAAAGCACTTTGAATTGACTCTGTGTTTGAAATGTGCTATATAAATAAATCTGCCTTGCCTTTAACTGGCGAGTCTTTCACCAAATATAAAGAGGAACCAGCCACATTGTTTAACAGCGATTGTGTGTGGAGAGTGGTGCTTTAAAAACAGAATAAACGTTTGCTTGTTCATTCGCTGTATAAAATGAATGGATTTCAAAATACAAACCGGATGTGACCCATTTTATTAATAATAGACCATGATGACAATAATGTGTTTTGTCAGCGGAAAAGCTGAGGGTTTAATGGTTTGGCTTGTTTTGGGGTGGCACAAAAATCATCCTACAGGGGTTTTTGATCCAGGAATAGCACCAACGTTGCTGCTGAGAACCAGGAAATCTACAGGCTGATCAAATTAAATTAGAAAATGGTGATTGTTGCCTGTCGTGACCACATTTGTTTAAGTTGATGTTCTCCCAATCTAGCAAATAATGTATTTTGTTCTCTTGTTTAATGGCAGCTTTTGCCTGTTGTGTTTCTGCTTTGTGTGGGAAGTATTTCAATGAACACCTTTTGCTTTTATTTAATGCTGCCCCTGATATCGCTGCAGTTTGCAGTGCTGTGCAGGGGAAATACTGTGAACCATTTGAGACTTGATGTGGGAACTGGCACTAGTTCCAGCTTAAAAGCCCTGTTTGTACTAGTTGATGACTCTGGTGTCTGGCGCCCATTCTTACACCTCACATACAGTATGTTAAATGTACCCTGTTGCATTTTCATTGTAAACAAACACAGATTTGTTTACAGTTAGTATTCATCATTCACAGTCAGTAACACGTCACACACGTGCTTATGGTTATACAGCATGTGTGAATGAAGAATGGTGGATGTTTGATACTATGAATTCAGCACCTGTTTTCATGTCAGCTGCAGTTGGCCACTTGGGTTCCTGCAGGTTCATAATGAGTCTTAACATCATCGCTCAGGCAAGGTCCCACTGATTTGGATCAAACATGTGTCCAGCAGTGCGTGGGAGTCAGCGACTGGATCTCAGACCTTCATTAGCCAATCAGAGCCTCACTCCTAGACCCGCTGCAATGACATATTGTAAAACGTAGTTTAAGTTATTCATGACATTTACAAACGGTGACACATACAAACACTTATTCACTTGTCAATTTCGCACGATGCTTACTGATCAGACAAACACAAACATGCACAAACAAAAGTCCTGCAAAGACGGACGCTCACCTCCAGCTCACTCATTCAGCCCCTTTTTCACAGCCAGATTATGTTCTCCATCCTTTTGTTTTTCCTGAATGTCTACCAGTGTGCACAAGTGTTGGAAGACTTGTGTAGACACAACAAGTGGCTGCTCAAAAGAATCAAAAGAAAAGGTTGAGTGACAGTTCTGAGGTCAGTCTGAAATCTTGCTATTGCGTAATGTCGGCTGCCCACATTTCAATGAGATGCAATACGTGACAAAACTGGCGAGGACGTTCTTTATGTGTGGGGTCTGCCACAACTACAAATTAGAAAATCTTGTAAAATGTGTTCCCAACTTAATGATTGATTTCACAATCACTTTAAATGAGTTACAGTTTAGATTGTTGACATTCCTCATATGTTTTTGCATCTATTTGCGAGCAAAACTTAAAATGTGGCTATAATAAGTGTATACTGATTTGTCTGTGTAAATGTGTGCAAGCGTCAGTTGGTGTGTGTTTTAAGCCCCTTCCAATTTACAGCCAGATGATTTGTTGCCTTTTAGGTATGTTAATGCCACTTAATTACAGCCCTGGTGGGGACACACACACACACACACACAATTTTAATTCAATTCAGTTTAAAAGACTTTATTAGCATGAAAGTTTCAAAAACAAAGTACAATTTGTCCAAATAGTGTGTGTGTGTGTGTGTGTGTGTGTGTGTGTGTGTGTGTGTGTGTGTGTGTGTGTGTGTGTGTGTGTGT
>JAVQJL010068296.1:0-12759 GCA_036024295.1 Nannoperca obscura
CTGGGGCGTGGAGTCTTGGAACAGGAACTAGGCAGGAAGTCTTCCACAGCACAGGGACCCTCTGCAGACTCAGGCTCATGCTGAAGACATGCTGCAGTACTCCACAAAGTTGAGAGGCACAGGCACCGTCAGGTCCTGCAGCCTTCCCACAGTGGAGTCTCCTCAGCTGTCTGTCGGCACGAACAGTCAGGACACGTTGTTATCTGGGATGTCCTTGTGTAACCACGTTTCACAGAAGCACATTAGATTGCATTCGTCCGACTCCGGGCCAGCCCCGTTAGCTCCTCCATCTTGTTAGCCAGCGATCTCACGTTGCCCATGACAACTGTGGGGAGACATGGTTTGAATTTCCTCCTCTCAATACTCGTCCGTTGTCTCCCTCTGGACTCTCTCTTTCGCTGATTTTCCTTTCCTTTTCCTTTCTCTCCAGATTTCCTGCGGGATGTCCGCAGATCTGGTCACCATGGCCGGCTTAAGTTCAATCAGCTGATCCAAAGCGGCCATGAAGTTGTTGTTGTGCTGAGCTGACTGCAAGTGAAAGTAATTCCAGAGCGATCAGAAACACCAAAAACATCTCCACCAGCACATTTGTGGAGGCCCCGACACCAACAAGTTAACACCAAACAACAAATCCATAATTACAAAGTTAAATTACAAAAAGATTTAAAAGAGCAAGTAAGACGAGCGAAGCAACCATATCGGGCAACACGCACTTACAAGCGCATGCGCACACTTGAGTGTGAGGGTGAGGGTCTGATGAAATCCAGCTGATCAGGTTCTCCAACAGTTGCTCCTAAAGTCGCCCTTACAACAAATTTTGAGGCAATCAAAATATAAGTCCAATAGTGTTTATTTAATGAGAGTTTACCGCCCCTGCTCCCACATCCCCCTTCCTTGGTGCAAAGAAGTGAAATGTTAGTGAATATGTTAGTGTCATCTCCAATTTCAAATAGGTAGACATTTCAAAAGCTGATTCTCTCTGGAGAAAATGTTGTACCTCTAGAGTGAAAATATCATATGAAAGGCGAGACAGTAAACGCCAGTCATCTCAAAATGAAAATGTTCTTATGGTGGCTTTCCTTTTCACCTCAGCGGTTATGAGAAAGGAAAAAAAATGTGAGAGTGAGTGAGAATGAGTGAGTGAGTCAGATTGGAAAAAGTATGTGTACGCTATGAGAAGAGAGAACTAGAGGGGAGAAACACTGATGAGTACAGGAGTGACACCTCCTGAAGAGCATGTTAATAACGTGCCAGGCCCAGACAGGTAACCAGTAATCAGACCCTCTGATTGTAGCACGGCTGACAGAAACACATACACAAACACTCTCAGCTCTCCATGTCCATCAGCCCTAAAACTGCTAGACTGCTCCGTCATGTTCTGGGGCGGCCCCCTTTGCTAACAGCGTGTTGCAGCTTTTCCAGAGACAAAAGAAACAGATGAGATGGCTGGCTTACAACAAACAGCTCCGGGTTGTTCTTTCCCCAGTAAAATGAAAGGCCCCTTTTTTGCAAACACCATGTCAATTAGAGGAGGTATTGCTCCTACTCACTCTCTGGTTTCCTGCCAGCTTGCGCTGATTGTTATTTATTTAGATCAGCCTTGGAAGAAAGTTTGCCACAACATGAGCTGTGCAGAATACAGCCCTTACTGGCAGAGTATATTTCAACAGCACCTGGAGATAAAAAACCCAGCAAGAATAATGTAAATGGGGTGGCTGGGGCATAAAGGAAGGAAGTACAAACAGCCTGACATGAGCAGGATTTTGACCTAAGAGGTAAAGTGAGGTAGGGGCTGTGTGTACAGAGAGCCTCCTCTGAATATTTCCCCACTGACAGAGAGCAGGCCAGAGGCACTGAGGTCAGCAGATAGAGTCCAGAGCCCATTGACAGCTGCTGGTTTGACTTTGATGCACCATCAGTGTTCAGCACACCGCTTGCCTGCTTCCCCCTCCACCACTCTTGCACTAACCTGCAAGCGTGTTTGCTCAACCTGAACGCATGCTAGACTCTCATTATGCCGCCCATGCAAACTTTGTCTCTTTGCAGCTGTTTAATGGCTGCATGTCTGTTTTTGTTTGTTTCCTCACCATAAGATTATTGCACCTTTATGGTTGGTCGGGGGGTTGGAATAATCCCCGGCATCTGTTCAGAGAGGGAGGGGTGCGCAAAGAGCCAGAGGTAGAGGCTCACTTTTTTTTTTTTAATACGAGACCATGCGGCCCCCTATTTCATCCTCTGCCACTGAGGCTGGTGCTGTGGCTGAGTTTTAAAGACAAGAGTGATGGCAGGGGCTATGTGCTAACAGGCACAGAGGTCACTGAAGGAGCTTCTCGCTGCCGTTTATCCCTCCCAAAATGAACCAAGAATAGCAGGGATTAATCTAACCACTGCCGTGTAAGTCTAATTTACTTACAGATGTATGCAGAAAAGTAACTTTATTATGACCCTAGTAGTAAAGCGCTAGTAGTAAAGTAGTATTTTTCTCTTTTCCTGTTAACATTTCACTGCTTTATTTGGGTTTATAGCAGAAGTAATAAAGGACAGGAGCAGCCCTGAGCTCCTCTTGACAGCCTCGTCCCCCTCCTTTCTTTTTCTTAATTCAAGAAATCCTTCTTGTCATGGCTTCACTGCCTCCGGTCATTATGGCAGGAGAACAGGAAGTTAATCAACGCAGCATTATCTCCCAGCCTGCACCTGGAGGCAAGGGTGCCAGTCTTGCTACTACCCCTTCTCTGTTGGGACCCCTGCCAGTCTGGGAACCCTTCACACTGCAGTGCCCTGCAGCGTCCCTATAGGCTATCTCCAGTGTGCTGTGTCTGTGCCAGGTCACACTTATGACACAACCTTGATGAGCCAATGGGAACCTTCTTGCACTGGTGCATACTTTAGAGTGTGTGTGCTAGCAATGTGAAAAGGAGGAAGGAAAGAATGTCAGGGTGACAAAAAAAAACAACTGGCTCTGGCTTTGTGATCACTTTGTGCTGCCACACGTCTCATATTTTTCCAATTTCTGCTGTACAGAAAGCTGGTGTTTTTGGAAACATTATTGCCCCATGTGGACAGGCAAAGTAACAACCTAAACCTCCCAGAGGAGGCTCGCAGACCAAACAAGACAATATTTGAACAACATATTCACACTTAAAGATTTGTTGACACTCCTTAGAAAGAGAGATGCACATCCTTAGAAACTACAAAAATATTTTTGTCGAAGATGGCAGCAGGTCTGTCCTTGTGTCTAGCTCTCTCTAACAGTCTGAGAAGCAAATCTTGCTGAAGAGTGAATTGCTGGCTGTCGCTGGTAATCATTAGGTTGTCTACCAGCATCCAAAGTGCTTTTATTTCTGCCCATTAGTTTGGTGAGAAAATGGCCGGGTATGGTCTGCGTGTTCCCCCTTACACCCAGACTGATGCAGTAGGCAGGGCGAGCATGAGAAACATGAAAGTGTTTGAAGTCTCTATTTATACCAGTGGCAGTTTGGGCTTTTCTTTTCTTTTTTTAATTCAGTGTCTATAGCATCTCTTTGTACACAGCTGACTCCAGAGGATCAACAGCCTTTTCTGCAGTAGCAGTAAACATGCATGTCAATATTGTGAGACTGGCATCTAATTATTATTCAAAGGTTAAAGAGTGGATTGATCCATAGAGGAGTGTCAAGGGCAGATCAAAGGGATTTGGGGGAGGATCTGACCAAAAATGTTAAAAGCTGCTCGCTGTCAAACACAGACATGTCAATCTTTCAGAGAGCACCTTGATGTCCTCAGAGGAGAAGTTGATCAAAGCGTTCGTAACAAAGATGGCCTCAGAAGATGATCTGACCTCAGACGCATTCCACTTGTCTTTCACTTTACTTTCACCAGTCTCCGTTTACCTGGCTGAGCTTCCTGGCAGTGCCCCTGTTTCCGTCTTTGCTGTGTTTGTGCTGCTGGTTAGACTGTCTGAATATCAATGAAGCAGTCTCACCGATGTATTACAAACACAAGAGAACAGTGATTAAAGATGACATATCTAAGCCTCACTCCCTTCCTCTCTCCTCTCTTCTCTTTTTCACAGGAGATCGCAGCTTACTTGATAACATTTGAAAAGCATGAAGAATGGCTAACGACATCCCCTAAAACAAGGTAAGAAAATTACACTCCTGCGCTCTTTTAAAACATAAGTTAAGATTCATGGCCCTAAATGCATTTTATTTTTAGTTCTACACATTGTTTTCCTAAAGACCATTTCCCTCCTGCACAGCTTGGAACCTCCTTCAAGTTCAGTGTGGGATGTTTAATATTACAGGCTGCTGATGGCTGTTCAGAAAAGTTTACAGTTTGCAGATAAATGATAGAATATTAATATTGACTAATAATTGCCTTTTAGCAAGCCAATTAACATAACATGCAGTAGTGCAGCATCTGCTTTGAATGGTATGTAAATGTTTTCCTTTCTGTCTGCACATTCACCACTCAACTAATAACACTGTTGAAGCTGGGGGTGTTTGTCTAGGTCAGACATTACACCCACATGTGGAACAAAATGCCAAGAGCTACTGTAATATTTGAACTAGAATAGGGGTGCCAGCTTTGCACTTCATTTATGTTTTTAATGTATGCAGATACATATAGGGCCAATTTGCAAATGAGAAACACATTCTCCTTGGCTTTTCAGCAAACTTAAACACGTGAAATGTATTGTCAGCAGTGTACTTTGTGGCAGCACTGGATGTGATGTAATTATATAATCTATGTAGTATAATAATTAATAATGCAGCTGGCTTTGTAATAGCATTCATCTACATTTGACAATACTGGACAGGTCTTTGTTTGAGTAGCTTTGGCTAATCTCTTCAGCTACGGGATTCAGACCACACAATCATTTCACTGCTACAGCAAATACAGCATGTTAACACAATGTCCCCTTTACTAAAGTTTACATTTTCATGCATTTGGAATCAGCTCAATATGTTAAACCTTTCTTTCTCTGTTTCTGCAACCTGGACTGGCTATGCTGGCATTATTAGCAGTCCTCATCCATGTGTAAATGGACCCTGGGCTCACTGACATAGAACCCATTCCTCACGTCCTTCTCCCCACCCCTCCTCTATTCCACTGCCTCGGAGGGACATTGGTAATAGTTCTGCATAAAGACACTGCCAATTAAAATATGTTCTCTGGTGTAATTATGGAGCATGGGCCAAAAGAGCACTGAGCTCACCTGTTTTTTATCAGGAGCGCCCCCTCCTCCCCAAGCCTCTCCTCTCCAACTCACCAAAAATGAAACCAATGTCAGGCGTATTTCAATCATGATGATGCAGCCTGAATAATTTATATTTATAGACTCACCTTTATTACTCTCTCCAGAACATACAGGTGCTGTTATCTTGTTGGAGTATGGTAAAGTTAAGTCAGGGAACACGTGTAAAGGGTTAACAAAAAACTGGCTGAAAGGTGCATTCCAAATGTCAGAGTGCTGGCATCCTCCAGCACAAGACAGCCTAAAAATGACACTTATGTGTGGGATGTGATAAACTTTTGATCCAGTGACTTTCTAGCAAAATGGTCCTCAGGATGCTCATGACCACAGTCTGTCACCACTGGCTGTCTGTTATGCGGTGGTCTCAGCTGCCAGTGTGCTGAAGATTTCAACCCCATGTCATGTCCCAGTGCAGGTGCTGATTTCTCAGCAAACATGTCACAAGGGAGCAGCCTCTAGTGTACACCTGCACATCACCTGACAACAGCACAACGCATTCCATGTTTTAGACGAGCCATCACTGCAGGACAGGATCTGTGTGTTCACTCTATGTGTGTGTTTCTGGACAAGAGAGGCAGGGAGAGTGTTTGTGTTTTTCCACATGTCAGTGAAAGGGTAGAGCATAGTGATGGATGTTGGGGCCAGGAAGGGTTGGGGGGAGTGATAGGGTGCGGCATATATGTGTGATTGATGGGAGCTGATTGATGGCTGGCCTCTATATGAAAGTCGTTCTGCTCAAGGTCATGGGTGAAAGGTCAGACTTGGGACACCTGTGGTTAAGTGCTGCTTTATCATTTGTCATCACACATTTCTTGGTGCTTGCTGGTGAGTGTGTGTTCATCTGATTGTGGGTGTGCTGTCTGCATGTCTGTGTGTGGGTTGACCCCTGTGGGGAATAGGCTAAGTAGGCTAATTCTCCCCCTGCCAGCGCCTGCAGACAGGGTCAGCAGGGCATGATGGGAGGCAGATATAAGCAGCAGGGTCATACACGGATAGGCACCGCGCTGCATGGCTGCACCGCATGCATGTAACAACTCTGACACATGCAGGTCGTAAACATGGGAGTTGGCTGCAGCCAGAGCTCAAGGAGCTGACGCTAGCTGTTTGACCAAGGTGACACGCGATTCAGGACATGCCTGGAATAGAGATGGCATCCTGTCAACACAAGGAAGATGAGATGAAGTGGACCATTTACATGCATGCACAGATGTTTTTTACTGGTCTAATGCTCGTGCACATCCACCAGGACCATACAGTAACATGCAGTCTTTTGTTTAGGTCTGTTTCTGTTTGTTTATCATTTCAAAATCTGTAGCTTGCCAAGGGAAAGTGGTGGAATGCTGAGTGATTGATGTGCCTAGCTCTAGTAATACACATTCCCTTTCAGATAGGAAGTGCAACAGTGCTTAAAATCAATACCAGTGTTCTCCCACTGACTGCTTGAACAGCACTACAGCTAATTCAGGCCGCACCTGTCAGAGCTGGGGAAATCTTTCCCTACTCGGGCCTTACACTTTAATTTACACCCACAGCCTCACTGGCTTCCATTTCCATTAAAGGGAGAGCCTGGCATTATGGCTTTAATGAAGGCCGCGGCCAGGCTGTGATTTAAGATGGCCGTTACCCCGCACCTTCACTCCACAGGAGGGAACACACTTAAAGGGACAATTAGGATTTTCCTTTCCAGCATCCTCCCAGATAGCCACACTCATTCTTTCTTTTCACCTTTTTAAAGATGTGTCCATGTTGCTTCAGCTGATGGGATGTGAAGGTGCCTGTGGGAAGGGAGTGAAAACAGAGGGAAGGCTCAGAAACATAGTGGTTCCAAATGTAGACAATAACATTTGATTTGACCTCATCATGGGCGTTACATTGTGCTCCTGTTGAGAGCAGGCATTCGTTGTCCATCATAAACGACACAAATGTCTCCTTGAAGGGCTTTTTCCGAGGTGATTGTATGCTGACAGATTGAGAAACTATTGACTAGAGGGTGTCACAGATTGGTCAGCCCAAAGAGCTAATGGACACCTGTGTGTCGTATAGAGATAGCTCGTTATCCTGAGCAGCCCCTAAATGGCACATGGCTTCATGAGTGGAGCAGTCGCACATTAGTGTTTCTTTTCTCCACTGTTTGTTTTATAGGACTGGCTAACAGCAGCCCATCTCAAAACACAGCAGAGAGAGTGCTTCTATGCCTGCCATCCAGATCCTTCTGTGTGTGGTATGTGTGTGTGTGTGTGTGTGTGTGTGTGTGTGTATTTGTGTAATCTCCTGTCTTGCATAAAATACAAACATACAGTAGACTTGTTAAATCTGTAGGAAAGCTGGTGGAAAGTGGTGAGCTGTGTCAGCCGTTTGTTTCGACTTCTTCGCAAGTTTGGAACACACAAATTTACACATGTGCTTACATGACCACAGAACACACACACACAAACACACACACACACACACACACACACACACACACATTGTATATTGAAACTATCAAACAATAAGCATCAGTCCTTGGAGAGCCCCGAAATGACACTGAACCTAGCCGCCCCCATGTCCCAGCGCAATAGCCCTTTCTCCTCCCACATCCACAGCAACAGCAGCAGCAGCACTCCAAAATAAAACCGAGTCCCTTTAGACAGCTTCCAAAGACAATGCTTTTATTAAAACCTACAGCAGCGGCGCCACCCCAGAGGCACGGGCACACCAACAACAGAGTAGAGCAGAACTGAGAGGCAGCCTGAAATCTACTAATGACTGTTTGTTTGCTATTGTGTATGGTGTTAGCTATTGTGTATGGAGCCTGTGAACGTGTGAAGATCTGTGCGTGCATGTGCGTGTGGGACTGTGTGTGAGTGAGGGTAAACAGATAGAGAATATTGTTTATATGCATGTATATAGATACGTAAATGTACTCTTGCGTATGCACACAGTATTTCTGCAGACTTGAGAAAGCACGACTACGCATTTGAAAAATGCATTGTGGATGAACATATGCCAGCATTTGTGAATGTATTGAGATGGCGTGTGTGCGTAATTACCAGTGAAACTGTGTGGATGTGTTTTGAATTAAAAATAGAATGCTTGTGTATATTATGCGTGTGTCTTTTTTATAAGAGAGGTGGTGTCTGGGTGAGTCTGCCACTGTGAATAAGTCCTCCCTAGGCCTATGTGTAAACTCTGTTTCTGTCACCTAGTCTGGCACATGGTGTGAGGAAGTGCTGGGTTTCTGTGTGTGTGTGTGTGTGTGTGTGTGTGTATGTGTGTGCATATATAAGTGGAGTGGGGGCTGATGTGTAGGATGTGCCTGAGAAGGGCGTCTGATAGTGTTTGGTCCTAATGCTTTGTGGCACTCGTTGGCTGGCAGAGTTTCAGAGGAGAGTGGAAAAGGACAGGAGCAGCAGGAGCAAGACAGAGCGAGAGGAAAGCACAAAGAAAGAGGGACGCATACAGAAACAAAGGCATACAAGATAAAGAGGTATTAGATAAGATCACATTGAAACGAAGACAGTGGGACATATGGCACTGAATCAAGCCAGAGTTGTGGGGAAAAAAACATGTCAAGTAAATGTGAAGAGACTGTTTGGTGAGGTGAACTGGTGTGATCTCCTTCCTCTCTTTCCTCTGCTTGTCCTTCTTCTCTTCTATTGTTTTGATCTTTTATCCCAACTCATCATGAGTAAAAGTTTAGTTTGGCTGCATAGTGACACTTCTCCCCTGGCTGCCCCATTCTATCGGGCCCTGGAGGACACTGTCCCATGCTGCTTCCAACCAGTCAACAGCCCTGACAAGGACAGCTAGGCCCACCTGGGGCCTTGCAGGCTGGGTGAAATAAAGCCCACCAGGGAAAGCAGAGAGGACAGGAGTGAGGTGAACCCAGAGAGCATGAGGTAAGAGTGAGTGAAAGAGAAAATGAAAAATGGCCATCGAAGGAAGAGTGAATATGATGGAGCGAGAGCAGTTTAGAAAATGGAAACATGTCGATAAGAGAAGCGAGTGGACGAGATGGAGATGGGAGGAATAGTGATGGATGGGGTGAAGAGGAGAAGGAGGAGAAGGAGTTGAGGGGGGGAGGCTTTACATAAACAGACGAAAGAGCAGGAGAAAGATGGAATAGAGGGGGATTGAGCTGACATAGGGCTAAGGAGAGAAAAGGGAGAAAAATAGAGTGGGTAAACAGCAGATAGAGATGGAAGGAGGTGAGCAATGGATTCAACTGACAGACAGAGAAAAGTCCTGTGGTTTTGGGGCATGGGGGGAGAATGCAAACGGTCAATAGATTACAGCTAGTGCTGGGCCGAGTGCCTGGGCCTCAGACTCCTAGCCAACTTAATAGTGCCTCTTGTTTGTCTGTCCTCTAAAGTAATGCCCAAGCCGAGCCCAGGGAAGCAGCCTGAGCCTGAGGCTAGTGGAAATGGACAGGGGACTAGATATATGTTAGTTCTCATCCCAGCTGCTGTATATTACCCTGGCCAGCTTGCCCACCGGAGACTATTCAATAGAACATAGAACATCATCTAGCTTTATCGCTTTTATTCCCTCTACACTCACCAGGACTGCTGCTGAAGGCCAGAAAGGGCAGGATCAGTTCTAGGAATTAATCCTTTTTATTATGTGTCCCTTTTTGTATAATAATAGACATTGAAGTGTCGGGCATGTTTTTACCTGTGTGACACTGTAGCTTTTAACACTGAAGTAAAATATACTTTATTGTGTGATGCTAAGGTTATCCAAGCCAAGCAGTATTGTGCAGCACAGATAGCCAAAGCAGCATGAACAACATCCAGGACTAGACTCGCTTGGTATGCCAATATGGAGGAGGGGGTGGAGTGGAGGAAGGAGTGCAGCCAGTGGCTGGCCACAGGAGAGAGGGGATAAATAAATAGAGGAGGAAGTTGATGTCAAGCAGGTGTTCAAGGAGAAAGTGTCAGCCAAGCGGGCCGAGATGGGGAGAAGTGCTGCCTCTGCAGCCTGATAATAAAGACTTAATTCAATTAGCGCTTCCGCACCGGTGAGCAGCGTGCAGGCTGGCTGTCATGGAGCGGGCCATAGACACAGCAGAGCACACCCTCAGCCACGTAGACACATAGACGACCAGCCCTGCACTGACCCAGCACTTCACTATGGTCTCTGTCTCCCTGGCTCTCTCTCTTGCACACACACACACACACAAAGTGGACTTAACGTATTATTCACACCTGAGTCACTGAGCAGTCCAGACATTAAACCTTGCCTACACATCTCTCCTACACACACACTGACACTCTCAACACACAGACACGCTGCACAAACTAAACTCTCTTCAGCTCCTCTCCCTTCACCTCCTTGATTTTCTATTTTCAACCCCCCTCTGCTCTCCACCCCCTCTTGTACCGTCCTTTTCCACCTCATCACTCTGCTCTGTTGGTGCCGAGTGGCCGTATGTTGGCCAGTACGATGAGGATTGTGACTGCAAGTCCCTATTTTAGGCCCGTCACGCCCTGGCGCCCAGTTGGGTGCTGTCCTGTAGGCATATGGTGTAGCGGATCCCGGATCCTGGACCTTTAGTCAGCTCTAGGGGGCATTTCAGTCAAAAACAGACTCTCATCCCACGCATCTCCCCATGCCACACCCTGGAATCTGGTCTACCACTCTGTGCTTTGGGTGCGGTCCGAGAACGTCTGTTCCGGACCGGTCACTTCACGATCCCATGGGTGGTACAGTAGCACCGGGGAGCGAGTCACAGCTAGGACTTTAAAGCTCCCACACATATAGCAAGGTGGAGGGTGGGGGGAAGGAAGAACAGGAAGTGGCAGAGGAACACGAGGAGGAGGAGGAGGAAGAGAAAGGACAGAACAGGACACAAGGCTTCAGTGATACAGTTTTCTGTTATGTAAAGAGAAGGAGAAAATAGGTCCTGGATGGCTGCCAGAGAGCTGGGTGAATCACCAGCAAAGAACAGGCACGACATGGGTGCACACAAACACACACACATACACACACACACTGGCACACAGTCTGTCCCATTTCTTCGCCCCAGCTGAGCTTCACAGTACAGGAAGTACAGCGGATGATGACTTGCCACGTGGCACCATTCAATGTGTAAACACGACAAGTGGCAGGAATGACCCCTTGTAACTGCTCACCATTTAGCGACCAAAGAATGAACAGCAGCCTGGCTTGTACACTAAGACCCACTTTGTGGATCACACACTAATACAGTGAGCGTTTACATTTGCATGTCCCTTATTTACTTGACCTTCACCCACTTGGTTGACCTGCACAGTTTGTTACCATACCTCCCTTTATGTATTTCTTGCCTATCTGATATCTTTTGTTACCTAGCCACAGAAAGCTGCTCCCTAAAAAGCACTGACCTACTGGACATGAAACACTTTTCTGACCTGTGTTAGTCTGGAAGATAGTTAGCTTGTTGATTCTGATTAGAGACATCTTCATTACTGCAGATTTGTATTAGGCACTCCAGCGCTCCACACCCCTGCCCACTTCCTCAGCTGTACTTTACCCCAGGCAAGACCTTTACTACTTTAACTGCTTCATTAAAGATGGGGAGAGGAGGGAGTGGGTGGAATGTGGAGGATAGCCATTTATTAATTTTGCATCAGTGAATTAATCAATTCAAATATACATCAATTGATAAATTATTCAAATCCTTTTTGTGTGTGTCGCATTTGAAAAGAGTGTGCAGAAAGAAAGGTGAGAACCATTTCAGATTGGATAATTAATATTAATAACTTTCTTAAAATGAAGAAAGAAAAATAGCTATCAATTCATTCTCAAGTTTTTTTAAACACCGGTATAATTAAGAGTGTTTGAGAGTGACAATTCCCACGATGGTACAATTCCCAACAATTAAAAGCAATGGATTTGATTTCTCTCGTCCTCCTTGTCTCCCTGGACTCGTTGAAAGAGCTACTACCATCCAAATCGTGCAGCTGTTTTTATATCACAGCTTGATTGATAGAACTCTGTGAGAGAAGAAGATGATAAATCTCCCGTATCCACATCATAAGCAAAGATAATTAAAAAGCCAATGCAAAATGTGTGCCCTGCACCTGCAACCCACTGCTGCCTTGCTGAGAATGGCGTGTATTTGTTTACTGTATTTTTTCAATTTTTCATCAGTCCTTCATCTGAATGTTTTTCTTCTGTTTGCTAGTGGGGGGTGCTAGGGAGAGTTATGAAGACAACCAAGATTTAAAGTAGTCCTGCGCCTGACCCAAAGGAAAGCACCGCTGGATACATTAACATGATAGCGATATGATTATGTCGGAATGGACATGAAGGGTTTCAATTATTTACAGGTGATGTGCCCGTTGAATTGGCAATGAAGTGGCTCGTAAATTACCCCCTCTGTCTAATCAAGCCTCCAGTGGAATAATAGAGCAAGTGCTGCCAAGGAGGAATCTCTCTCTCTCTCTCTCTCTCTCTCTCTCTCTCTCTCTCTCTCTCTCTCTCTCTCTCTCTCTCTCTCTCTCTGTCTCTCTCTCTCCAGTGTTTTGGGTGGGGGTAGGCTACATTCGCAGTGGGAT
>JAVQJL010068297.1:0-29271 GCA_036024295.1 Nannoperca obscura
AGAGAGAGGCAGCGTCATTTCATTCACAACGTTTGGTATCTGAAGAGGTACAACACGAGTGTTGTAACGAAGCTATTTGATTTGTATGACCAGTCTGCAACGCTGGGACTCAGGACTGAGCCTGTTGCTGGTCTGGATGGCAGATTTCTGGGTCAACAACTCTCCCCCGGGCCAGTTCCTAACCAGTCCTCACTCCCCCTGCAGGGTGATGTCAAATAATAACCACATGCCAGCCAGCAGGAGTGACTGTTCGATCGTCTTTCTGTGTTTGTGTGTGAGGAGGAGGAGGAGGAGGAGGAGGGGGCTCGCAAAACCCAGGTGGGGTGTGATGTGAGAAGGGGTGGAGGGGGGTGGAGTTTGTGAGTCATCGCCACATGCAGGGAGACTGGGCATGTCTGGTTTAGACCACATGTGTTTAGTGCAGAACAAACACAAGCTCCTTGAATAACTACACAGCCTCGCAACTGCAAGACAGACACAAACCCGGCGAAGGAAACCGGAGAGGAGGCGTTACGTTTGAATAACGGAAAATTGGATTTTTTTGGACGGCAAAACGCCTGGGCCTCAGTTGTTGCCTTTAACAATTACCACAACTGGCGCAACTTCTGGTAGTGCAGAAGTTAGAAAAACAGACCGGAGTGATGTAATTGAAAAGGTACAGTAGCTGGTTTCATCTCTCAAGCCGGTTGAATAAGAAACTGTTTCTCCTCATAGCAGTTACTTGTCAACATAGCTTTGCACAAACTTCTCAAACTTCTCGAGTGTCCGACAGGAAAAGGTTTGTTTAAAAAAGGAAAAAGTGACACTAAACAACACAGGAACCAAAGAAAAACAGGAGCGGGCGCTCGGAAAACATGCATTCTACAGGGAATATGTACAGAGGGTCCATGCACAGAGCCTTCTTGTATGTGATGGGGGTGTTTTTAACAACCCTGTAGTGTGTTGTGTTAAATGGCAGTGTGTGCATAAAGGCATGTTTGCGTGCATTATTACCTTGCTGAGCCTGGATGGTCGGCAACACATTCTCCAGAACAGTGAGAGACTTTCTGTGGTAATCAGCTTGAGCTTCTAAGAGCTACAGAAACGAAAAATAAAAACCGGAGAGAGGAATAGATGGGGCTTTGAGACAAGCAGTAAAAGACATGACAGCAAAGTAAATAAAATGGCTGGCCAAGTCTGTTCCTCTGCAGCTGTGAACGTTCCCACAAACACACGTTTGGCTTGTTGACAGGCTGTACTCACTGTTACGAAATAGTGGGCATAGTCCCCTTCTTTTGAGAAAAAACTGTACATGTCTGCAGCGAGTTGATCCTGTGTAATAAAGACAGGGATAGAAACTGTTAAGGCACTGACACACTTACTTTCTGGTAACCAGCAAGTTACATTCATCAAACGAACGTGTCTTTCAGGCGGCGCGAGGACAGACGTCAGCGGTCAGCTGAGCCGCTCGTCCGCGCGCTACGCGAGTCGTAAATCCTGCCTACTGTCGGCAGGACTCGGTGGACTCGTAAAGGGGAAACACAAGGCTCTGCGCTTCCTGGATGAGACCCGACACATCACCCGGCCGCTGCACGCTAAAACTCACCAGTGATTCAACTCGATAGATGCATGAACACGCGCACTGAGCTGACGGGGCATTTACAGTCACTTGTGTGCGTCAGCAGACTGGGTCAGAGGGCCCGTGGGTCTTGGGAAGTCCAGTTGTTGCTGCGGTTGTGTTTTTCCCAGTTTAAAACTTCTGATGAGGCCGACATTCCAGTTCCTTTAACTCATAAGGCCGTAAACAACCTCTGGCCCGCACATTAATACTCTGGCTGGACATGACTCGACTTGATAAACGAGAACATAACGAGGCGATCGTTCCCATATTTTAAAAAAAGAAGACACACGAGTGATCTAAATCCATGCTGGTTACCTTGCAAAGCTCCACTTTGTTCATGGCCTCATCCATCTCCTCCTTGAGGAGGTCCGCCTTGGCCGTCAGTGCTTGAGTGTTTGTTCCTGAGATTATTGACTTGGTTGCCTGCAACCATCTGAGTTTGGACAGACAAGGGGAAATCAGAGGAAAACAGGATGAGGTGACCTTTGCGATACAGAAACTCAATTCAACACCAGCGTGGGCACAGGTCAGGAGGGAGCCGTTCACTCGGTTCACCAGTTTCACTTAAGAATGGTGCGGCCGCGTCACCTGACCCATTCAACGCGATGAGAGAGAGAGAGTGCAGATGGACAAACCTTGCTCTGGCAGAATCATAGTCCAGCACCAGCTTGGCCAGCTGTTTCCTCTGCTTCAGGATGTTGGGAATGTCCACCTACGAAAAAAAGTACACCCAAAACACACACAAGTTGAATGAGCCCCGAGAAGTCAGGCCGGCTTCAGATTGGTCTCGACTTGTCCTGCTCCCGCCTCACAGTATCACATAACAGACCAACGTGGAACATACTTGTGAGTCTACGCAACCTTTGCTTGAAAGCTCTCCTTCATTTGCAACTTGGCAGTGTAAACCCAAAAGACCGAACATACAAAAACGCTACTAAATAATCTATTCCGCCATTATTAAACCAAAGAAAGCACACAGCAGGGGCGTGGCTGCACTTAACAAGCCAAGAGCTATGAAAAGAACTTTATTTCTTACCTCTGCTATCTGGCTGAGGGGATCCAGAACGTCCTTCTCTATCTGCAGCTCGTGTTGCATCAGCTCCGAGGCCAGCCGGTTCTCTGCGTCGCCGCACACCTCCATCATCTTCCTGTTAACAAACGCGTCAGCGCACAGATCACAACATCGTCTCATTTACGCCTCATTATCACATCGGCACCGCTAGGCGAGGACGCGAGGTCTGCCACGTCCACCGCACATCACACGTCTCCCTGACAAAACATCTGCGCCACCAGCTCTTCCTCTGTTCGCAGTCAATAACTGAAAGCAAACCAGGTTATTGTAATGCCCTCATTTCATTTAGTGGCCTTTAGCGACGGCTCATCCCTGATCATAAAATCAGGGTTTTGTGCCACAGTTTTCCTGCAATCCACATCACATTCACATTTACTAGTAGACCAACTGACGTACTTTCCCTTCCTCATTTCTTCCAGACAGACACATGGCAGAGACATTCACTTTCTAGATCCTCAACTACAAAGTGCCTGGTCCTGTTTTGTGTGTTACTCTCTGTCACGATTAATGATCTGAACCTCGTGTAAAAAAAAAAAAGGGAACTGCTGAAAGTCCCGTCAACAGAAAACCAAACTGGACAAACTGCTTGCCCTGAATGCACGGCCTCGTATTTCAAAGCTCTCTGGGGTGCATCGGCTCCATTAGAAACAGTTGCCAGGGAGGAGCCATTGGTTATCTGGCTTGTCAATCAAACGCAAACTCACCCTATCAAGGAGTCTTCTCCCAGCTGGTTTCCGCCTTCCACCATCGCCTGGGATAGTGAAGTCAGAGGAAGCTTTTTCTGTGGAAGAGGGACAGATGTGGACAATGATTAGACTTATACTGAGACATAAACTACTTCAAACTATGCAGATGCACAAAGAAAGTACCCATTTCTATACAGTAGCTTCAGTAGCCAATGGAAAAGCCATCAAGGACATTCCATTGAGCAGGTCAACAGAACATTCACAGTCAGGAAGAGGAAGAGAGCGTTCTGAGCGAAGGTGGAAAGTAAGATACAAACTAGAGAAGTGAGACGTCTATCAGGTGACAACACACAGTTCACGTTCGTGCGAAACATTTACGAGTGTTCAACATCCTGTTTTTAAACCAGAGAATCCCAAAAGGCAAAAGTGTCATGCAGAGTGAATAAAGATGACAGATGTCTGAATGGGAAGTGGAGCTAGTGGCGAGGAGAACCAGAGAGGTACAATAAGGAATCAGTGTTTTTACCTGACCGTTTCCTGTATAGAGGCGTGGAACGGACTGTGGTGCATTTTTGGAGTGATGTGGGGTAGAAAACACAAAAGACAAATCATGGACTGTAAGGCCTACTGTGGACACTTTGAATGAAAACAGTGAGAACTTAAAATTTGTGGGAGGTGGAATTTAAAAATTCTGTTAAAAGGCTACACATTCCTGGAACAGTCGATTCGATCTCGTTAGTTTGTAACTAACTAAGTAGTTTTTTGGTTTTTTTTAAAGGTAAAGTGGAGCCGTTGTAACAAGCATGATGTCTTACATGTCTCTTCTCTGCGTCTGCACCGATGTGTCCCTGTAGACATGACACCATCCTCTTGTGCGTGTTGTGGGACACCACACGCACCAACTCCATGCGCCGTTCAATCTGTGCACACGACGAGACATGCAAGAACACATCGTTGGCAAATATCTTCTATATACATGTCACACGTCATCCCAGAGCAAGTAGCAATTATTCATAAGCCTCAGGTCAGAGGAGCATTAAAATTTGGCATCTTTCAAATAAAAAACACAACACAAGATTTATTGTGATAAAGAACTTGGGCTGGACTACATCCTACATCCCGTGTACCATAGGCACATGGCTAGTCTTTATCCCTCTTTTTTTTATTTTTGCACAACCTTTGCTTAATATCGTCAACACTGTTGGCTTGTCTCCACACAGTGTGTCTGCAGAGTTGAAGGCTGATGAAGGGCCAGTTCCGTGCAGAGATTTGTAGCTGCCTTGAGGGACCCGGGGGTCAAAGTTCACGCATGACTGATAAGGTCTGTCTCTGTGGAACTGCGCTGGAATGTTATCTTTCAAACACATGACTCATCGGAAGTGTCGCCATAGCAACGGCCATTCGGCTGTGACTGAGAGCGAGGGGTTTCTTCGGCGTTAAAAAGGTCTTTTTGAGTGCACAGGCTTTCTCCTGTCTGCCGGCCTGACTACACAGATCCACTCTGTGCTTTAAGCGTGACAAGATATAATACTGTCATTGATGGGAGTCACAGCCACGCTGGGGGCCAACTGAAGCTCTGCAGGATGACTATCCACTGTCCTTGTCATGGGCAGGTGCCTGACCAGGACAGTCAGTGTCAACATTAGGCTGGCTGTCACTAGCCCATAAATAGAACTGACGACTGCGCGTTGCTGCTCAAGTCCGGCGAACAAGAGCCGGACGATGCGGTGCTGGTGTGAGTTGGCAGAGAAAGCCAAAAGCAGGTTGCGTGCACCAGTCGCTGACAGAACAGGTGTGTCTTCTGTTGTTTTTTATTTAAAAGCGCTGACGACTGACGACAGCGAGCGGGGGGAGCCTTTAAGTGTGTGAAAAGGGACAAACATGAACTCAAGAGTCGGGACAAACAATGTTCCAAATATAACCGGGAACACTGAGGTCCCGACGGCAAAAGGAGCAGAAATGGAGGGAGACAAATGCAGAGGGAGGATCAACCGAATACCAACAATTGTGTTCCAAAAACAGAGTGCAGTCGGAACTCAGGAATTCCACAGCAGATATCCGCCTCCGTGTACACCCCCCCCTCCCCGGCACCCCCATCCCCACCCCCACCTCTGTTCTCGCGCTCTTACGTCCTTCCCGACCCATGGTGGCCCTCAGCATTCCCAAAACAGCTGGGTCAAATACAAACTTACCAAACACACACACACACACACACACACACACACACACTTTGCTTCCATAGGCTATCGGCTTGGGAACACTTGTCAGGACTCAGCCCAGTTAGTACCTGGCACGGAAACATGCAGGGGATTCCCCTCCCTGTGCTCGAAGACGGACCAAGTTCCTGTGTGGGTGTATTGGAAATGTTTGGGTTACATGGCACTGGGAGTATTCCTTTTCCTTTCATTGTATCAAAAGTAGGTTAGACGCACAATACCATACGGTCAAAAACATTTAATTTGCGGAGGAGTGGGAGAACCGAGGCCAAAAAGAGCTCAACAGTCCACACAGCAGGCAGCAGGGTGTGTTTTTCCTCCCGCTATGTGATGAGGTCAACACTTGGTCGATCCCGGGACGCGTCATTGAGCAGGGAATCCCAACACCAAGTAGGATAAACGGGGGGAAAGAACTATGGGTGTCTGTCTGTGAGCTGGTGTTTGTTTATTGGTTCCTAAGAGAAAGGATGTTAACAAGTCCGGACAAGCCCAGCTCGAACAAAAATAGCACAAAGTGACGCATTAAGTCACGTTATTTGGAGTTATGCAGTGAGCCACTGATGGCAAACAAAACACTCTGTGTTGGCATTAGGGATATGTGACAGAAGTGTTTATAACAGCTGGTTGCTACCTTATAACATGCCTTAATCATTCCACTCCACTACAAGGGTGTGGTGCAAGCAGGCACCCTGGCATTTCTGGAGCCGGTCTGTGGTACTCCCCCTGTGGACAAGCCACTACGTATGGGGAGCTACAAAGAACGAACAGCTGGCACAAGAATGCCGGGTGGCTCTATGGCCACCATATTCAAAAAAGGGGCTAAGAATAAGACAAGTGCATGCCAAGGACGCACACCTGCGATGCAAATGAGATCAAATGATGGGGCCCACTGGCCGACAGCTGACATGGCATGATGAATCTCAGATGGTGCCTCCAGGGGCCCCTCTTTATGCTCACATATGCAAGACTTTGTAGATGGAAGTGAATAAAGCAAAGTTGCACTGTAAAGATGGATGGGTTTTCCATTACCTAAAGGATAAACTGAGAATCTGTCTTTTGAGGCGAGGAGGTGACACAACCATCTCGGGAGTTAAGGGGGTGAGCAATTTCAATCTCTCCATCCCGTCCTCCCTTTTTCCTTTATCAGGCAGCAATGTTTCTATGAAGTGAGACACAGAGTCTCAGCAACATTTGATTTCCAGACAAGAGGCAGAACTACTGTGTCTTTGAGGAACGGTGAAAGTCAACTGTCAGACATAATATAACGTCCTCTTTAGTGAAAGCTCCCTAAGCAGTTAGTCACCACTGTCCACTCGCGTTACAGCAATTCACGCTCGCTCTAAATCTAATACTGATGTTCTAGCTGTCACTCAAATACAATTCTGCCCATGTATGGGCCACACGACTTACACAACACCTGAGACAAGGTGTTTGTTTATGCGCCGGCTTGTTTAAATCCCTTCTCCAGCAGCTTTCACACGCTCACACACAGCTATACAGTCACATCCACAGCTACGCCGACCTCTCTGCGGCTTGTTGCGCCCTTATTGTTACTACAGAAGGGCTTCTCTGGGTCAGCGGCAAGAGTTTGCGGGTCTTAATTCCGACCAAGCGCTGCACCAGCTGAACCCACTGATTGGCAATCTTCAACCGGAGTAAGCAGAGTCTAATAAGTGATATCAGCTGCTGTTTGGTTGGCATGGAAGCCAGCATACTTTTGGGCTTGGTCAGCACATGGTCCAGCTGCTCCTTAAGCTTCAATCAGACTCTTTCCTGTCCAAGACTGTAAAGAAATCTGAACCGCATGTTGCTTTTTCTGTTGCGTGTTCTATGAAGTGTGCTGGTGTCTGCTCTGCCTCCAATAATGGCCTGTCACGTTGTAATATTACGACAAGCAAGTGCAGAGGCGCAGCCGATGGGTTTCCTGAGAGGAGAAAACTTACATGTATTGAGAAGAGAAAATTTAACAAATATAGGTTAAATGATTCTTGTATGAATGAGTAACAGCAGCAAATTGATGCAGATTAAAGAGAAAAAATTAAATCACGTTTAGTAGAGTCACGCTGCACTATAAACCCCACCAAGCCTTATCAGTGATTAATACAGCTACAGTGAAGGGGAGGGACTAATAAGTGAAATGACCTGCTATAGCCGCATCCAATTGGAAAGAAAATCTTAATGTCACATGAAAAGGTCATGACATGTCGTTTTGTAACTAACATTGATATTGTCAGTGCCTACATGACAGGAATAAAGAATCTAAACTTCTCCAGTTTAACCATGGCATTTAGAAAAGGTCCCATCGTTTTAGCGACATTTTTATTTGCTGCGTTATACCACTGCTAATATTGCTATCGAACGACTCATGTGGGGCTAAAAATGTTCTGCAACATCCTTTCTGTTAAGCCATGCGAGTTGGTTCACCAGCCAGTTCGTCAGATTGATGATTTACCTGGAGGAGGTCATCGCTGAGGACTTCTGTTTTCTCCGCTCTGTGGGTGAGAAAAGACAACAGAGAGCGTACAGATTAGCACTGACAGACAGCCATGGCAGATAAAGCAGCTGTACTTCAACACTGCATGCAGTCACTGTGAACACATCTGCCTGACAAATGACACTGCTCCTGAAAGACTGGATTCCGCGCTCAGCTTGAACACTAAAGTGCTGTCAGGTATTGACCTGCACATCCGTGGGAATGTTTCAAGAGAGGCCATGGCTCGAGCAACAAGCTGGTATCCAGGCTGACGGCAAAACATGCTTGTTTGGGACAAGCTTGAATTATTTCTGATAATAAACACTACAAATGCAGAGAGACTTTGATAAGCTCAGCGCGAAGGCATGTCTGCTGCTGAACAACTTTTGATCTCCTTAAGCTGCAGCTATCAAGGCTCGCGGTGTCGTGCACAGGGTGGCCACGCAGCCCCGCTCCACCTGAGCCTATTAATAGCCAACTAACAGTTGGACTTGGTGAGGTCAGACAGATTAGATTCACTTAAAGGGAGAAGGCTGGGAAACACAGGCTCAGCTCGTACCGGTTATCAACACCTTCACACGGGGCCGCTGGCTTCTGTGACTACCGAGGGGGAAAAGGCAACGCTGCGGGTCAGGTGGAGGATCAGGTGACTGATGCTATGGTTTAGCGGACGGACTCATTTAGCAAAAGAGCAACGTCTAGCTTGTGGTATAGTTGCAGACAGATTCTTCAGCACCTGCTGTATTGCTCATGTTTCCAGGTACTGATGTTACATTATGAAGCACATATGGGTAAGAGGGCGAAAACCTATTTTATCGGCCTGTTCACCAGAGAACTGACTTTGACTTTACTGAGACAGATTCCCGTTACGTCAACTCAAGGTAACCGGCCAGTACAATTACAGATCCGCTATCAGTGCTCTCTTTGTAGCAAATTTAGAAACATTATACCATACCGCGTGGAACTCATTATTCTTTGTTCATTATTCATTATCTCGTAGGCCGTGGACTGCTGTGGAGTCGACAGCGAGCCGTAACTGATGACGGAAACGTTGAATGTAATAACATTACTAAAGAAACTGTACATGTATGTGGGTCCTTCATATTTGGTCCATATGTGATCCTCTTCCAAAGGTCTGTTTTGGGACAGATATCTCATGCATCCTTAACTGCACAGTAGACATTCATATATTTGAGCTGAGAGGTAGTTTTCCATATAATAATGACAGTTTATGGAGTATACCATTTTGTTTAATATATTATTTAATGTGTTGTAACTTCTTTAGGTTGTTAGTGAGCAGACCGCCCCTCCCCTCTCACGTGCCTCGCTCTCATGTGACTATTGTCATACCTCGTCTCTACTGTTATGCAGAATGGAGACTGTGCAGGTATTGTTGTATTCAACTCGTGTGCAAAATTTTCCAAGTACAAGTTCAGCCTTCTGACCAAAGTGACCTGTAGGCAACGTCGCCTGCCTGCGTTTTGGGTAACTGGAGCTCTAAATGAAGCCTGGGCCCTCCTCCAAAAACTGCTCTTTATGAACTATAGTAACCTCGTCACAGCTGCTTTCAATTACAGCACAGAGGCAGGGAGCAGGGAGAAGCAGAAAGAGACCGACAGGGAAGGGACGACAGTTTGGGGGTTCGATGGAAAGAAATACAAATGGAGCGATTTTGGGGGGTGGGGGGGTGGGGTTAAAGACTCCTAAAGCTGCCAAGGCAGAATAATGTAGGGGCTGCAGATGAATGGAAAGATTTTCTCTGGTGAGATCACACGTGCAGAGTGAGGACCTATAACCCGCAAAAACCATTCAGACAAGACTTCCAGCTAGCTGCGAGGAAAAAGCATGCTTGCTCGCGCGCACACACACGCACACACACACGCGCACACACACACACACACACAGAGTGTGCGATTATAAAGCCACAATATGGAATCCATGTTCTGGTGTAGTCTACATGCTGAAGAGCTCCTCATGTGGTCTTGTCACACATGTGGTCTTGTGGCCTAATGTAAAAAAGTATTAAATGATAATTAAAACACATGCAAAGACACTTTATATTAGAAGCTCTTGTAAAAGCAATGCTGTGTGTGAACCAACCCCCAAAAAGAGAGGAGAGGCAAAAAAAACTGGCTGTTCGCAGCCTGGGCAGAGGACGAACAACAACAAACAAAACAACAATTGTTTAGCCGACATCAGCTGACCCAGAGGGAGCAGAGTTGACCCCCATCGTGCCTCACCGAAGCAGCAGCCTTTGGAGGAAAGTGTGTCACTGTGCACCGCATGTGACTTAACAACAAGGGATCCTCGCTGCACAGCCACTAGATCAGGATGGTAACCATGGCGATCTACTATCAAAGTGGAAGGGGAGTAGGTGAACGCTGCGGCCATACGCACAATAGGGATGGCTGTTACCGGCCACTCAACACAATCGGAGGTTGGAGGAGTAGGGGGTGGGGTCCGCCTCTTGAAGTTGCAACAGTTGGCAGCTGAAGGCGTAAGGTAATGGATACTGAACACACATGAAAGGAGCTGGAGAATAATTGAGTGACTCAGCCTGTACAACCTTCCTAACGTGGCCGATTATGTGCGCTGTTTCGCTAACATCAGACCTGGGCAAGAGCAAGCAAAACACGGAGGTAAAAAAAAAAAAAAAAAAACTGAACGTTGGCAGTTCTATCCAATGCTTACCACATACCAAAATGTGGTATCACAACTGTGACAGAGCAGGATGCCTCCTCCCTGGCAGATATATATATCCCAATGTTGTGACAATAAATGTGTAATTAAATACTATTTACTGTATGATATTGTTTAGGAACGCTACTAACTGACCTATTTACATATTGTTTCGTCTGTAATGTAAAATGTCCTCGACGCAAAATCATTAAATGAAAAATGAATTCTTCATAATTATTGCCAATAAAAAAAATTTCAATTCAATACTTGTTTCAGCTGTAACGTGACAATTTCTCTCAAGTCCAACATCCCTCAAAAAAACATTTGAAGATACTTTGAGTCATTTTACAAATGACTGATTATTTTTTTGGCCATAGTCACGTCACATTTTTCTGCCTTACCAATGCACGAATTACTTTGACAGCAACCAACAGTCTAGCCTTACAGGTCGTATCTGTCACTAGCGGTACCACAAAGGGATCCCAGCTGACACGCCTCTTTGTCCTGGAGGCGCTGGCCTGCTGAGAGGCAGCAGAAACGCCCAGAGTCACCTGTCCATTTTAATTCACTAGTGACATTTTTCTGATCCCTTTGTGAAAAGTGTTTTTTCAACGGGACTCCCTACAGTATGTGGACATTAGATTGCAAAACAATGTGCTAGTAAGAAGATTGATGTTGTTAGATATGTCATCCAAAAGCATTATAGAACGCCGGTGAATGGTTGACAGTGAGTTGTTGTAAGCTCTTTTCTGTATTAATTAATTGACGTTGCGGTGGTGTAGCAAAATACCAAAACAACTACCTTTGAGAAACTCAAAGTGATGCTGCAGTCACACGATTGGACCACGCCATTGTAAACCTGTGATTAACAAATTCCTTGCTCAGCCACTGAAAAACATATGGCTGATTTCCAGACGATCAGAGGCGACGTCATTATCACAAGCAGAACAGAGGAAATGTAAACTCTCAACCGTCACGTGTACAGTGCAACATGCTGACCTCACTGTGTGTCTGTGGAGCGTGATTGTTAGTTTATCTTCATGCAGATAGTGGATAAAGCCTATGACACCCTATTCTTACGCTATCTCCTTTAAAAGGGGTTACTATCTGACCACATTAACCTGCGGCAAACACGCATATACGGGGACAGAGAGTTCAAAGATAGCAAACTGAAATAAGCTTCCACAAAGAGACAAAACTCCTCGCCATGTTTCCTGGCATGAATCACATGCTGTCCCCCCACCTCCCCCCACACACACATCTTCCCAGCGTTCCCTCTTCTCTAGAAAGTTCGAGCATGACTCTGGGAGGCAGTTTCCTGTTTGTAGAAGAAAGAGGAGAGATTTCCTCAGAGCGGGGCCACTTGCTGGACACAGTGTTCTGCCTTTGCACAATCACAGGAACCCGGGGGGCAGCGGAGAGGGCCTTTACACTCCGAAACCTTTGCAGACGCAGACGCAAACCTGGTGGACGAGGCAGAGCGCTCGCACTTGCCCCGATCCAAACGCCGACACATCACTCGCTCAGAGGGGCGTGCAGACGAGTGCTACGAGGGGTTAACCATACCTGTGCGTACAAAAGAGCAAGCAACTACTGCTCACACACACACACGCACAAATACAAATGTCTGTTTTCTACATTACACTCTCTTCAGTCTCTAATTTACTGCTGGTACACTGCAGTGAGGAAATGAGTATTCCAGCTGCCCTGTTTCTCCTGGTCTTGAATGTTGGCTGCAGTAACATTATTAGGGCAGATTCATTTTTGCCCTCTTTCCACCAAATTAGCTCTGGCTCTTGAACCGGTTCTTCCGATTCTTGGAGCCTTGGTGCCATCTAGCAAATCAGGAAGCATTCTAATCAAGGATGCGTCCTCATCGGAGGGCTTTGCGCAATACACAACAAAATCAAAAAGTTGGAGCAAGATGGCAGATCGCACTGATCATCTGAAAGCTTTTGTGCTGTTATTACTGATATTTGTTTTTATACAAAAAACAAGCATGGGCCTAACTGTGCTCTTTTCTTTCGTTCAGGATGAGAACCAACTTTTCGAGTTCCAAACGCGTTCCATATTAGTGGAAGAGTGGTAATAGTAGACTTCACTGGCAGTGTTACCATCAAATAAACACTGCAGTGTAGCGCATCTCTGCCAAACAGCCTATTTCTGTCAGTCTATTAACAACTGCCCCTGATTTGCTTACCTCTAATTATTTTCATTTAATTTCATTGCCGTTTTAAATGTAATTTTCTTATGTAGCTCATTAAAAGTGATCTACGATTGTGGGTATTTTAAGCTCATAAATCACTCCTGTGATTAATTACTAAATAAAATTATTATTTATAATCCAATTGTGTGGCACTGATCTGTTAAACTTATGTTCGTATGTACTGATGGAAAGCATGATGATCATTGAATAGAGAGGACTGCAAAATTACATCTAAAACTTCTAAATCCTTCATTTGGCAACCTTTATTAAAATCTTGACTTTTTTTTACCTATAAAAAAGGTAATTAAAGTCTATATTAACATGGAAATATTTAATGATTTTTAAATGTGGGAACTATAATTAATTTGGTGTTAATTCGCTGCCTGTGCCAATAACATGACACATTGTTGTTTTCAGCCTGACAGTAGCTTTATCTGGCACCATCCGGTTCTGGGTGCACCCGCTGTCCGCCTGAGGTGCCAAACACTGTTGACTCCTGTACACACACAAACACACACACACACACACACACAAACAACCTCTCATGATGAAAACACCCTTTGACATGTCTCACCCTCCTGTCCACATGCGGCCAGGCTGAAGTTACAGAGGGACGCTGTGTGTCATCACACGACTGCATTAACGACTCTAGTTAACAAGCCTCAGCTCTGCAGAACACATTCTCACTGTTTGAATGTATTCTCTCTTTCACAGGGTGGATCCATTCACTTAAAGCTCCGAAACTGCGTGTTTAAAGTTCAGAGGGAGAGAATGCTTGATGGGGGAGACGGACACTTAAACATCACTTACACACAATAATCTATTTTATGTGCTTTGAGTTTGATGCCTGGTTGAAGCTTGGCATCTAATGTTTCACAAATGGAGAAGCTCTCACGGCCCCTTTTATCAGCTTGAAAGTGAACCTTGCTGGTGTGTGGTGCAGAGTACATAACAGCTCATCCACTCCTGTAGAAAATCACTTCTCATCTTTTGGCCCTCGGTTGGCGTCTGCACAGGGGCAAGTAAGGCTAGACATGAAAACTTCATCAGTATGATCTTTTTTTTAGGCCACATGTGTCATTTTCACGTTTTACACAGCAGAATCAGTCACTACACAAAACCTGACTTCCTCACCCTCTTCTGCGTCTGCATTTTAAGAAGGCTCTTGCACACAGATATCTGTTGATGTGCCCTTTCTAACATATGTATGGGTGCATCCCCACCCATGTCCACACTTTACTACTGTATGTGTTCCAAAAACATTTCTGTGACTTCTCCCAGATTTCTCACAGCAGAATACGACCTTATAATAAAAGAAAGTGGCTGGGCCAACTGAGGAGGGGTTAATGAGGAAAAACGCAGCATCATTGGGCTCCTTGCATCCTTTATATCCCACAGCATGACACTGCGGAGATGGCTGGTTCAGTCTTGTGAGGGGGACATATGGTTGGTTGGGTTCAGACAGCAGTGAGGAAACCAGCTTTTATAAACAGTGTCGTGTCCTTAAGACCTGGTGTCGGCCATTAAAAGCAAATGATTCATTCATGAAACACTACCCTTCTTGTCAACACAGCCAATTGATAAGATCCGTTTGTATTAGTTCATCTTTTTTTTAAAACATTTCACTGACATAAATGCTAGAAAGCGAATTAAGGAAAGGTATAACGAACAGTTTAAAGTTATATTATATATAGAAACCTTAGAAGTCAGGTCAGAAAGACCTAAAGAAAGAAAAAAAGACCGTTTTCTGAAGAGTAAAGAACGCGGTGACTTCAGTACTTGCCTGCCAACTGTTTGATTGGCGAGCTGTTTCATCCGATTGAACTGCTTCTTCATTTTCGGTCCCTTGCCAGTGTGTCCTTCCGAAGTTACGCTTCAAAGCCGGGCTTTGGTTTGTCATGAAGTTCACAGGGGCCTCTCCCCGTTTTAATTTCCCAAGCTGTCGCTATGACAAGCGAGAGCCATTGAGCCCAAAAGCCAATTAAAAATAGTTTGTAGCCTCGCTAGCCCCCGAGCTAGCCTTTCCCAAGTGGAAATGCTGAAGAAAAGTTCCCGTTGGGGGCGACGGCATGATCCGCGAACCTCCTTTTCTGTGTGTTCCCGTACATTAAAGTCGCGAAGTAAGCCGTGACTAACTTTCACTTGCTCCGGCGGCTTTTCATGGCTCTTCCTCGGCTGCTGTCTTGACAAGTTAGCCGACGAGCTAACGTTGCCGAGCTGGATAATCCGTCGCGTCGGCCGCTTTTTTTTCCCCAGAGCAGAGCAGAGCAGAGCAGAGCAGGGAGCCGAGTGAACAGCAGCAGCTCACCTCTCTCCTCTGCCTCCGCCAGCACGCGGAGAGGGAGGGAGAGAGAGGGAGAGGGAGAGAGAGAGCGACCGGAAGTAAAGTTAGTGCACCGCTAGCATCTGCCAGGCAAGCATCACCTCCCCCTGGACACTGACATGAGAAGCCCACTCACACACACAGCACTGTACTGACTGAAAAAATGTATAGTTATAAAGTTATAGTTATAGTAGAACTCGTAACTTTTATTGTGCATTAACTTCTCAAAAGTATTTTAACACGTTGGTGTGGCGCAGCTACTCCTGGTTGGTTCAATTCTTGCAAAGTTGTGTACTTAATGAGATTTTTTGTGTAAAGCAAAGCACCACCATCATATAATGAGCAGTGAAACATATTTTGCATTGACATTGAAATAAATGAAAGTGCCAGCATACCTTAACAAATGTATGTATGCACAATACATCTGTGTGATGGATCAGGAAAAATTATGGCAATAATTGCTTGCACTCTCTGTTTTGACTTTTATCAGCCTTACCATCTTCACGCTCATCCTCAGAATAAAACAGAAGACTGGTTGACTGGTTCTGGTACCAGTTATTCAGGCGCCTATTTCACTGGTTCAGGTGATTTCTGAGTATTTAGAAAAATCATTTTCCAAATTCTGAATTGTGTTAAGATACCTACTGTTAGAGACAACCAGAGGAAATAATCTTTTTTTTCTTTATGTAATCATAATCATTACAAAAAATTATGAAAATCCTCTGTGAGACATACTGCACAATTCCTGTCTACCAAAAGATTATGCTTAGTATAAACGCAGTGCACCTAGGACATAAATGGAGGAGAAATAGTCTAAACATGAAACACACATTTCACCACATAAAACATTGTTTAGATTTTGTAGCTCTGGATTTAGTGTTAGGTTTATTAATTTTTTTTTAAATGAGAACGTTTGCAGTGATACTTTTAATCTGAAAAAACTAACCGGAAGTGTCATCTGGTCGGAATTGTCCATATAGTTCTTGCTCCGTGCATGTTGTTATTAGCCAGTAAAATATCATTCCCTCGTTAAATAGTGATTATTTTTTATCCAACTCGCAGTTTGTTTTCTATACATAAGTACCTGAGCAACCCGACTATTCTCACAGTTTAATTGTTGTTCCTTCCCGTTTTGTTAAATAAGCTCACCTGTCAAATTGAGCTAGCTGGTTAGCTTGTCGTAGCTAGCCAGTGTAAATCAGGTGGACGAGATTTTTCAGCGCTTACAGTTTTAATGTTACCTACATAACGTTAGGACAAGGACCACAAATGGCATCTCGGCATCCCTTCACAGACACCGACACTGCCGATGAAGCGGTGAGGGCGACTTGTGACGATGCGACCACTTGCAAAAGGTAACTGCAGTAGCGGAGTTCACAATTTAACGTTATTATCATTTAGCTTTAATTGCATCATGTCAAGGTCGCCTCAGTTGAAGTAATGGAGCTATTGCGTATCAAAGGTCATACTCCATGAAACAATGAACGGGTTACTTTTTGTTATTGCTATAGGTAATCACGCAACGTTAGCCAACATAACATGGAAAGCTACAACCAGTTGCAATTTAATAGCCAAAGTATGTCCAATAATATCCTCAGATACGCACATTTCTAGCTAATTGTCGATGTTTGATGTTACTCAGCTATACACTAATGAAAAGTCAAATTTTGGGACTTGGGAATTACTATAGCAAATCAGTGTACTAGCATACACTGAGCAACATAGTAGTCCTAAAATATTGTTTTTGCTTTTTAGCCTTTGTTAACTAGCTGTCTTCCCTAGCCGCGCGTTCACCTTGGCTCTAAACAGTTTCACAGTGGGCAGGTAGTGTGCTGCCCAGTGATTTGTTATGGGGCAGTTTGTGGGACATGTATGGGTCAGGCCATTCAGTATTGATCAGCAAATCCAAAAATAGAGCTGAAAACTGTACAAATCTAAAAAGCTGGGTCTCGATTATGTGTGCAATCAAAATCATTTGAGGCAATAATATATTTCATTAGAACTTTACTTATGTATGTCACCCCCTCATCAAATTTATGATTGGTCTTCTAGGTTTGCTACCAGTAAAAACTACTGGAAGGACCCCTACATCCAGTATTTTGCGAGGTCTGTAGGGGAGCGGAAGGCACCTGAAATCAATAGAGGTAAGTGAGTCTCTTCTTTTACAAAGATTTTTACTTTATTCACAAGTAACTACAAGTCGGGGAGAGGACTCATCTGGAACAACTCGTAATATTTATGGAACAACTCGTAATATTTATAAAAAGCACTGCAAGTCACAGTATCAACATTATATAAAATGAACATAGTCTGCAGTAATGCCTCATTAGCGCCACACTGTAGAGTTGAAAGAATGTGTGCAGTATACAGAGTAATGATAACTGTCTATATAACCAGCTATCAACAGCTCATTTTACAATGTGGTTAGTGTGGCCTCGTCAGCAGTAAATTCTCCCGCTCACGCAACCATACAAAGACTTATATAGACTCGCATATTTGTGATCGTGTTCATTTTTTTGTATTTTAAGGCAAAGCCACACTGCAAAAAATGGTCTTTTTTTGTATGTGATGTAACTCAGGTGTGTGTCCTCCTATTGCTTTTAACAGGTTACTATGCCCGTGTCCAAGGAGTTAACCATCTCCTTGATGCGTTTATAAGGAAAGCAGAGTGTGACTGTCAAGTGATCAACGTGGGTGCTGGACTGGACACCACGTTTTGGAGACTTAAGGTTTTGCGGCACTGCAGCTCACACTGTCAGCACTCTGGTCTAAATGTGACTCCCTATTGGTCTGATGTGTCTTTTGATGCTGTCTGATTTGACTAAGCTGCATCGAATGCACGTGACTATCTCCAAACTATCTTTGTGCCTCTTGTAGGACGAAAACCTCATGCCACGGAAGTTCTTTGAAGTTGACTTTCCAACAGTTGTGGCCAGGAAAATACACAATATTAAGTAAGACAACCATGCTACTATTATCTTTAATGTAACCAGAGCAGCCACTCACCTTCCTTACAGATTAGAAGGTCTGGTGATGATGGTTATAGATCGTGCAATATATTCCTGCATCAACATCTAATTTCTAATTGAAGTTTTAGTTAGTCAGTATTAATGTCGTTATAAGGATGTACAGTAAGCAGCACTTCTCTGGCTTTGGTATTGCAATGTGGGGTGGAGATCTGCAGAGGGAGACAGAGCTCTTTGTCAACAGAAGTGACATCGCTGCATTAACAGCTGTTGTACAACATAATTCAAGATTCAAAAGTGACGGTTTATTTATACCGTATGTTATGATTACGTATGTAAGGATGTCTATTACATTAATAACTACCAGTGGTCAGATTAAGCCCTCTATAAGTACAGTTCAGTCAGAAATATCTTGTATACTGCAGTAAGTGCAACATGCACAATTTCTACTGAGCTCCCTATAAGCTATTGATAATAGCGTAAAGCCTTTAACATCATGTTCGCACTCATTGGCTAGTCTATTAGCTATACCTGCTCCACAAAAAGAGTCAGTTCAACTGTGTGGTCATTTTGGAGGCTGCTGTCTGTGATGCTGTTGAATTGTATTCAACTCTTGTAACTCTAATCGTGTATTGTTCTTTGACTAGGACAAAACCACCCCTGTCCAAACCCCTCATTGAAACCCACTCCACAGACTCCTTACTACTAGGTAATAAACTGAATATACACTCATTACTAGATAGATAGATAGATAGATAGATAGATAGATAGATAGATAGATAGATAGATAGATAGATAGATAGATACTTTATTAATCTCCAAGAGAAATTCACATCTGTGCGCTTTAGGGAAAAACAATCAGAAAATCTTTCTGTGCATCACTTTCGTGTTTCTGTTTGCTCAGATGCCCACAGCCTTGACTCAGACCGTTACTGTATCATTGGGGCAGACCTCAGGGACATCTCTAACTTGGATGAAAAACTGAAGAAGTTCCAGCTTAATCCAGAGTATGTGAATATGTATTTTCCTCACGTCGGTTTCATCTCAATTTTGTCCTTGGTAGAGGCACGACCTTTCCGAGTGCTTTCTAGTTATGTTGTTGTGTACTGCTCTCACTCCCAGATTACCCACCCTGCTCTTGTCTGAGTGTGTGCTGGTCTACATGACGCCCTCCCAGTCCTCCAATCTCGTTCACTGGGCAGCAGAAACCTTCCACACTGCCATGTTCATCAACTACGAACAGGTAAACGGGACAAATGACACTGTTGTTGGCTCTTGTGATCCATGTCACCCCTTAAGCAAGTATCTGGTGTTGGGGCAAAAGTTCTTATTTCCTATTACCAGATATGATTTTGAGGTATAACCTGTTATCCATTTATTCTTTCTGCACTCTGTGTGTTTTGATCATTTCTGTTATGGGTCACTTCTGACGTAAAGTACATTGGTTTCCAGTTTGGGTTTGATACTGAAGGGCAACTTGTTTGTTATGTGGGGTGTTAGGAGAACAGTCTGCTCTGTTTTATGAACCTTGGAAAAGACACTTTAGCTAGAGACAGAGATGATGTGGGCTACGGATGATTCTGATATCCTTCCCCTTTCCTTCTGTATGTATGGTGAAGTTATAAATATGTATGTGTGGCCTCTGGCCCTTTCAGCTGAAGTAGACTGACTCTGTGTCGCACTCGCTCTTTCTTTTGATCTGTGTGTCCAGGTGAACATGAGCGATCGATTCGGCCAGGTGATGATCGAGAACCTGCAGCGTCGCCAGTGCACCCTGGCATGAGTGGAGGCCTGCCAGTCTCTGGACTCTCAGGTGACCCCGACAACAAATACGTCCTGCAAGCTTAGTTTTGTTAGAGGGTTTTTATGAGTTTAGTGGCTGTGTGAACATGTTAAGTTCCAAATGTAAGAATAAGTTGAGGGAAGCTTTGCACACTGTCATGAGAATCTCTTGCTTGTTGTACCGGTTTAGTTCTTCGGGGGATTATTTCAACGTGTGTTGTTTGCAGAAGGAGCGATTTCTGAAGGCTGGCTGGGAGCATGCTGATGCTCTGGACATGATGACGGTCTACAGTATGTTGCCCCAGGATGACGTAGTAAGGTAATGCCTGACATCAGCCAGCATCTTCCAAAGTACTCCGATAAACCCAGTTGTACAAAAACTGTGCTCTACTGTACTCTTCTGTAATGTTTTGTCTTTTCTGGTAATTTGCCCTCCTTCCGTGTATAGTGTGATATGACAGATCCCATTCTAAGATTACTTCTTTTTTTTTTTTTTGCAGAATTGAGCGTCTGGAGTTTCTGGACGAGAGGGAGCTGTTGCAACAACTTCTTCAACACTACAGCATCTGCTGGGCCACCAAGGACAAACTCAATCTGGGTAACGCACAAAAACAGTTCCAGTTCCAGGGTCATCTGGGACCACTACGGCGCCATGCTGTCACTTTAAATGTAATGACTCAGTGCTGCTGAGTGTTACATTTTTTTGTAATTCCAACATTTTCTGTTTTGTCAGGTCTGTCACAGTTGGCATTTTGAGTGTGCAACTGCTGTCTTTACACGCGTGAACGCCAGAATCAACAACAGGAGGAGGCGTGTGAGGGGAGAGGAAGCCCTCGTCCGGGAGCTGTGAAAAGCTCCCTGCATCAGCAGAATGTGATTACATGAGCGTCCTTTGTAGCCCAGCATGTGCTGAAGATAAGAGGTGATTACGTTGAGAGGTGTGAAGAGGTTCGTTGCTACACTGGCACTGAATTACCACCTGTAGAATGGACTGTTTGTTTTTGCTTACAGGCGTATTTTGTCTGTGATTACGCAATCACTTAAAAATATAGTCTCAAAATATGCTCCCCCGAGTCAGAGATTAAAGAATGTAGGAAGTCTGAAGAATTTCAGGTGTCATGTGTCCACGTCTGGTTTTTATGTGCCATTTTATTTATTAATCACTTCACAGATTCATTTTCTTGCAAAACATACACGCATGCTGTAGAGCTAGTGTCAAACATCAAGAGATACATGCAGCTACTGGTTCATTTCCATTTGCCTATAACACGTTTTCTATTCTCTTACTTCAGACATCAACATGTCGACAGACGACATGACAGATTAGTTTGTGATAGATTATATTTGATGAACGCTGTTCAAGCGCAGCTGAATAAAAAATGTCCTTTTGTGTAGGACCGTGTTGCTCTGTTTATTGATTGTTGTTGTCTTATCAAGATGTCAGTTGGGTTATCTGCGGTGGGAGGGAGGAGCTGTGGGAAGATATCACTCGTGTGTTCTTGTGCATTTAGATGTACTGCATGTACTGCGAACAGTGCTGTAAGACCCTTCATTCACATTATCAAGTTTGATTTTAATGAGCATCTGTAAACTTATTAGTGATCATATATATAGCTACACAAACGGCTTTAGTCAATATTTATATTAACAACGGATTGCGTGACTACTTGTATGTGAAAGGGTTCACTTGTGATGAGGGACCCACAGTGAATTATCATCTGATTCTGCAGTTTTCTTCAGTTAAACGGAACTTTTGTAGCATTTTTCAGATTCGTTTTGGTTTTCCAGCTGGCAGCTCTACATGGCTGTTTTGTGACTCTCGCCAGTCTCGCCCACGTAGTTTCCAGCTGCAAAACATCTTGACCAAAACAACTGACACAGTAAGCGACGAGCTGGTGAACATAGTGGAGCGTTTAATAGCTAAAAAGCCAGATATTTCCCACAGGAGACAGTAGAGACCAAAAGCAGCTACAAGGAGACAGAATATTGGACTTAAATTCATCAGACGGCCAGAAACACGACCTTAATTTAATACTAATGTTGCTCCGTTCTTGCTGGACGGGTGAATGTTTGCTAACAAACAGTGCTGGACTGTAACTAAGTACTTGTACTTTTAGTATTTTCATATCATACCACTTTGTGCTTGTACTTCAAAGGGAAATATTGTACTTTTTTACACTACTACATATATCACAGATTTAATTATTTTGCTAATTACAATGTTTATTCAAATTAGGTTATCTCACATGTGTCTCAAGGAAATAACTAAAACCAACGATGACCCTTGGCATCCATCTGATAATAAACACGCGTGGAGGAGGGTTGTTGTCGGGGCTGTAGCCATGATTGAAGACACTGTTGTCATGTCCACGTTTTCAATGGTAGTCAGGGAGGAGTTTCTATTCTATATTTAAAAGTTTACATTTTGGAGGCAGGTTTTGTACTTTTTTACCCCACTACATTTCTTTAATTGCTTGATATATCATTAATACTTATCACATATCATTATAGGTTAAGCTACCCAGCAGGGTGTAAAGTAATTATATTTGGCCCCACATCTTCCAACATCGCTAATTATAATCCAGTAATATATATTATTCTGCAAGAGGAGTACTTCTGAAACTTTATATGTTGATGCTAATGCTCAAAGTATGTCTACACTGTAGTATTGCTATTTTTATTTAAGTGAAAGATCTGAATCCCTAAGGGCCCCAGTGGCCAAAGAAAACAGTTTTTGCAGGTTTAACATTAAAAACAAAACAGTTACACACTCTTCAGGTGTATTTTACTGACAGCAAAATAAAAGATGTGATATCAGTTAAACAAAAGCAGTGTTGCTATTTCTTGCGTCCTTATCTTTATGTGTGTGTTCTCTGACACTCAGTAACACAGTCCTAATAATTTTATGAGCTTCATATGATTGAGTGTCTTGGGAGCAGAAACAATTGCAAGACGGTGGGGCGTCAGAGACAAAGCGCATGTCCTTTGCTCATCACCTTAAGAACAAGTGAACCTGACACAGAAAGGGTTTGTTTCCCCCCCGATTCAATATGTCAGGGGCCGAAACCAAGACAGAGATCTTCACAATAGCTGAGATGGAAGAGCCGGCGGCGGGGACAAGCGTGAGCAACACAGACAAGAAGAGACGCGTCTTTGAGCAGTACGTGCAGCCCTGCCTGGCTGAGCTGTTGGGGGCCACGCTGTTTGTGTTTGTGGGGTGTGCGTCTGTCATTGGGAATGCTGGGACAGGAAGTGTCATCCAGCCTGCTGTGGCACACGGACTGGCGCTGGCAGTGCTGATCATGGTGTTTGGTCAAATTAGGTAAAGAGTGGTGACATTCAGTTTTGTTGTGTGAGTGTGTGTGTGTGTGTGTGTGTGTTTCAAATGCTGGATGTTTGTTTTTGAGCTTTTCATTTCTTGTTTTTACATTATAAGGAAGGTCTCATTCGTGATATTTTGATAGCTTGCTCTTCATTTCCAGCCAAATTTGTGTGTAGAACCAAAGAACACGTACATTGACTTATTGTTAAGAGAATTTGCCTTAACATGTGAGCACATAGTGGGCTATATTACAGATAGTTTAAAATAGTTTCTTATGCTTTTCTGTCTCTCACCGACTTGATCTATTTGATACAGTTATTACAAATAAAAAGAATCACTTGCAGTTGCTGTCTATCCCATGTCGAATAGATAAGTGTTGTTATTATCGGTCCATCTTTGAGAGATGGAGTAAAGTTCATTATGTTTTATTGCAGCGGGGGGCACATTAACCCCGTGGTGTCTCTGAGCATCTACCTGTGTGGAGGGATGGAGCTTCCTCTGCTGGTGCCTTATGTCCTAGCTCAGATGTTGGGAGGGATGGCTGGTGCTTTTTTGGCCAAAGTAAGAAAAATACTTTGGAAGCCTAATTCTGCCAGGAAGAGAACAACAACAACAACAAAAAATTTGTTATGATGAAATGAAAATATTAATTTTTTTAATAAAACGTCTAAATTATAACGTACATAGTCACGATTATTTTGGACTCACTTAATCGAACTTAAGATAATAAGTTCAAATATAAGATAACAAATCATGTTATCACATTTTGACTAACTATCTCCTAATTTTGACTTAGTAAGTCAAGATTTTGAGTAATTATCTCTTAATTTTGACTCTGTAAAAAACAGCATTTTGATATAAGTTAAAACATTAGATAATAAATCTAATCACGACTTACTATCTTTGTAAGTCAAAAGCACGTCTTAATATCTCAAAATGTTGACTTAGTTGTTAAAAATATTTACTTAAATTAACAACAGTTTAACTTGGTATGTTAAAAGTTTGACTTAATATCTCATCACTTTGACTCAGTAAGTCATTATTGTTACTTTTTGTTGTAATCTCTACTCAACAAAACACTAAACCACTGGTTTCTTTAGTTCCTTTAATCCTGGTAGCACATGTTCTTGATTTCCTGGCATGCTTTGTTGGGTAAAAAGTAATAAATAAAAGGTGAAAATAAATGTTTGTTATGCACTGGATGATTTACTGCATATTTGTTTTTCTTGCAGGCAGTGTACCCCTCTAATATTTATGCTGCTTCCCTTGGAGGAGCCTTTGTCACCAATGACCTGGGTAAAAGCACTCTGGCAGAGGTGATACTGACCCTGTTCCTTACCATGGTGGTGTGCATGGGGGCCGTCAACAGCCAAACCCGCTCACCGTGGGCTCCTTTCTGCATCGGCCTCACTGTGACTGCCAGCATATTTGCTGGGTAAGAGCCTCGGCAGTCGTCCCCACCATCAACATGATCCATTCATGTCTATCAGGATTTTTTGAAATATTAAGGTCATAATAGCAAAAACAAAGTCTTATTCCTCTGGAAATCAGTAGCTGCTCATGAACTCAAGTAACTGAACTCTAACTAAAATACCTCAGGACATGCTCCATTTTCCCTAATTAGCACATTACGTATAATTATCTTCAGTAGACATCCTAGCAAATTATAGTAAAATGATGGAGCCATAAAAATAGAGTGTTTTATTCTTTTATTTCTCTACATGAAGGCCGAAATGCTCCAAGCTTCCAAGATAAAACCCTAGTGGAAGAATACTTTTATCTTTTGTTGGCCTAAAAGTAAAAAAAGTGAAAAGTAATAATTAAAGTTAAATGTTTAATATCTATTTAGGGAAAAAAATGATATATCCTTCCTATTTTGAATGGACATTACAATCTAAACAGTAACTTGTAACTATAGCTGTCAAATAAATGTAGTGGAGTAGAAAGTGCAATATTTTCCTCTTAAGTGCAGGTATAAAGTAGCATGCAATGAAAATTTGGGGCGTCTCTGTTGCTGCAAAGGTAACTGTTTCTTCCAAAATGAGAAGCACACTTCATCACTCTCAGCCGCTGTGTTACAGCTTTGCTCTGTGCTGGCTGTTGTTTCAGAGGGACGGTGTCTGGAGCCTGTATGAACCCTGCACGAGCCTTTGGTCCCGCGGTGGCTTCCAACCACTGGAACCATCACTGGGTTTACTGGGTTGGACCCGCTTGTGGTGCACTGCTTAGTGTCAGCTTCATCAGGTATGTATAGTTCAGAACACACTGGTAGTTTAAGATTCAGGGCTATTTAAGACTGCTATCAAGCAAACCAAGACGAACAATGCAGCATTTGAAACATATATTTTTTGTCTTTGCAAATGTTTTTTGAGGAAGGAAATGCACTCAGTGTGTTTGTTAGACCTCCATCATACACAGTGTGGCTGGTGAAAACCATTCATTGAAGTATCGATCTTTTGCAGGTTGTTGTTTGGTGACCAGAAGACTCGAGTTGTGTTGAAATGAATGTCTAATTTATTAAAGAGGAAGAGAGAGAGGACACTCCGACTGATATTCGTACATTACTCAACATGACTGTGATATTTACGTTTGTCAGCAAAAATGTGTGCAAATATATTTGTTCTAGGACCAGCAATAATTGTTGGCTCCTACTCAATGACATGTTTGTATTTAACGATTCAATCAAATGTTTGATGATATGATAGGGATCTGATAGCTACTCCTAACTTGGACATATGTTTGATGACTGCTGCTAAAAGTCCGGAGACCTTTGATAATAAATTCCAAACATACAATTTCAGACAAATGACCACTCTTTCTGTTATCTATTTATGGAGGTTTGTTCTCATTGTTTGGGTCAAAGTCCTGAATGGAAAATAATGTTCTGATAGCTTTATATCTTAAAAGATGGTTCAAGGCCAGGGAACTACTTTGTACAATAAAAATTAGAACCATAAACTGGTGGCCTTAGATCAATTGAAACATTTCAATAAGTTAAAATGAAAAGCTTTCTAAAAATAGATGTATGACAAGACTTCACATATGTGTCCAAAACACTGGATAATGATGGTTTCAATATTGATGAAGATGAGTCATAAGCATTGTATACTCATGCCAACTTATCCATCAACTGTACACGTGCAAGACTACCAATCACACATACAAACTGCCTTCAACTTTTTTTTTTGCTTCATTAAAGGAATATAAGAAAACGTATGCAGTAATTGAATCACTAATCCTAATCACTCCATTGCAAGTAAACGTTTTTAATATAAAAGCTTAATTAAAAGCACCCATTATACAGAAAGATTACTCCTTATAATATGTTGTATCATACATATTATATTGTTGGTTAATGGTGCATTAATGTGTAAGCAGAATTCTACTGTTGTAGTTGGTTGAGGTGGAGATAAATGTGATGACTTTACATAATCTGCAACCCCCCCCCCCCTTTGCTTTATTTCAAATTGCTATTCATTAAAATCAATTACTTTAACAATGGTTTGTAGTTTGCTGCACTTGAATAAGAAAAACTGTTTATTGGAAAGTAATCGAAAGACTTTAAGGACTCAATTATAAGAATGAATAAATAGATCGGTAAAAATACCACTTCTTCATCTTTAACAATGTGTTGTAATTATAAGGGTTATTTTTTATGAAAAAATCTTAATCTGCATGCTTGTAATTTTAGCTGTTACATAAATGTAACTGTGGAAAAAAGTACAACCTTTCCCTCTAAATAGTACAGTAATAGAACAGAAGTATAAAGTAGCATAAAATGGAAATGGAAAAGTCTCAAAATCATGCTTAAATACAGTTCTGTAAAATGTTTTGATGAATGCACAATGGAAAAGTAATTTTCACGAGTGTAACACACTTGGGTGTGTAGAGTGCACAAAGGCACTAACCCATATTGAGCAGTGTAAAGTCAATGATCGAGGTCTATCTTATCTATATAGGCTACTGACAGGTTAGTTTGCCTGTATATCCAAGTAAAGAAATGATAATGGTGAATGAAGTGCATTTCTTGATGATTGAAGTCATCCTTGATCAGTCCATGTCTTGTTTTGAACCTTCTCATCCCTTTTACTAAAGGTCACTTTGAGAACTCTTTCCAGGACTGGATTACCTGGCTTTACTACACCTCAAGACGGAGCTGGTTGGAGGAGATCGTATTGATATAATTAGTATATCCTTCACCTTTCATGTTTTATTACCTGTGACGCAATTCCAGGTTCAGTGTTCCAGCTGCAAATGATGATTATAAATAACCACAACACCTTGTAGTACCCTGGACTTTGACTGGGTCAGGTGCAGGTGCCTGCAGAGCTAGAGCGAGTCGACCTGGAACAGACGTGTCTTACAGGCAACAATCAAACAAGCAACAATGGGAGTTGAGCAAATGGAAATGGAAGACACGGACTCAACCCTGATGGAGAAGCCGAAGGTTGTGTCCAAACCTCCCAACAAATATGAGGCGGTGTTCCAGCCCTGCCTGGCGGAGATGGTGGGGACCATGTTCTTCGTTTTCATCGGCTGTGTGTCTGTCATCGAGAACGTGCCGGCAGCTGGACGGCTGCAGCCGGCTCTGGCGCATGGACTGGCTGTGGCGGTGATGGTGGCGGTCATGGATAACATCAGGTCATTTGTGCAAAGAATAGAACGAAATAGAGTCAGATTATGTGTTTATTTTATTTTTTTTATTAACCTCATGTATTCTGAATAGAGTGGGTCTCTCTGAATGGGTTTCTCTCCTGCTTCTCCTCTCTCTAGTGGCTCCCATTTCAACCCTCCGTTCACTATTGCCATCTACCTGTGTGGAGGCCTGGACCTGATGCTGGTGGGACCTTACCTTGCCAGCCAGCTGATTGGAGGAGTGCTGGGAGCTGGGATGTCCAAGGTTCAGTTGAAAATGAACAGCACAATATTGTGACAGCGTGCTCCTTTGGGCTGTTTTGCACACACGTAGATGTATGAAATCGAATTACAAATGACCTTAAATTCCTCATCAACACATTTCATAGATAATGACCCCTACGGAACGCTACATCAACGCCACAGGAGCCGCGTTTGATATCCTCAAGTCAAACAGCCAGCTGACTGGAGCTCTCTTTGGGGAGGTGGCCATGACCTGCCTGATCACCATGGTGGTGCTGCTGGTGGCGGTCAACGGCAAGACGAAAACGCCGCTGGCTCCTTTCCTAGTGGGCTGCACCGTCATCATTAACGTCCTGGCAGGGTGAGATAAAAAAAAAAAAAGTGTGTCTGCACTGTGTTAAACATTCACCCCGAAAAAAAAAACAAATAAAAGAATGTAAATGAAAGGAAACATCAAGACAAACATTTGAAGTGGAAACACTGATGTAGGTATGTTATTGGCCAAAAAGGTCACACAAGGTCACATTAAAGGTGTGGTGATAAAGATGTCCTTCAAAATGTGTATTTATTTATTATTATTATTATTACGACACTTCGAAGGCCCAAACGGGGGTCTAGTTTATATAGTTATTTATTTATTTAATTTGAAAGGCTGTAGTTGCCTTTATTCATTTAATTTGTTAAATCTCAATTAATCAATATTTGTTTATGCACATTTCTTATGATTCAATAATTTAAAAATAAAATCGTTTGAAAATCATCATTTAGTTTATTAGTTCACAATCCATTAACCATACATTGATTTATTTAAAATGCAAGTTGATGCAGCAAAATTAATGGGGGGGTTTTCTGGTTTTTATTTTAAAATATTTTTCCTTTTATTTTTCTAATCTTATTTTTCACTAATAAGATTATTTTTTTATTAACTTTATTACAAATTATACGATTATAAGGGTTTTTTTCTGCCACGGTTGCAAGACATTTTTTTAATTTAACACACATTTAAAATATTTTTTATAATTATCCTGGTTCTTGGGGGGGGGGGGGGGGGGGGGGGGGGGGGGGGGG
>JAVQJL010068307.1:0-17870 GCA_036024295.1 Nannoperca obscura
GTTGAGTCTGTAGTGGAGGGACAGTGTAACTCTTCTGTGTTAAACATGTCTAACTATTTTCTTCTTCTTATTATTATTATTATTATTATTATTATTATTCTTTGTGTTGTAATTGTGAAAAACACGGTGTCAAACCAACAATCAACATTGGTTCAGTGGTGTCTGAAATCTTTGCTTTTGAATGTTGGCTTGATGTCAGTGTCCTCCAGCTCAGAGAAAGCCCCAATTAATGTGACACATTCTCACCAGAAAATATGAATAGCTCTTTGCAAGCAGTACCACAATTCAAGGTCTCTAAAGCAGTTAATCACTGATCAGAGCTGCCAGGTCAAGGGTATTTTGCTACCTTGCAACAATCATCACTGAACAAGCTGCCAAACCTGGAGGAAAGATATTCTTGTTTTCTACTGCTAGACCAAGTCAGCACAAGCAACCTGTCACCTGCAACATGTGAATTTGTCTTTTGACTGCTCTTTGGGAAAAGAGCACCATAAACATGCAAGGAGAGGTGTTGATGATTATTTTTCCCTGCAGGGAAAGTGTTAGGGTATTAGCAGTTTTCATCAAAAATAAGGGCAAACGCCTATTAGAAGTACTGGAGAACAAGTTGTTTTCTCTTACATTTGCTGGAAAACTGCCAGGAAACACAAAGTATTCATGGATAAAATGCATGATGACTTTAAACTAAAGAGAATATCCAGTATTTTTCTTTGTGAAGCTAGCAAATGTTTGGTAGTTTTTACTTGATGAATTACTAATGTGTACTAATGTGTTTTTTTCTTTCAAAATTGGAATTGATTGATTTTCTGCCAACAACAAAATTCATTTTTCAAACACCAATACAAATGGACACATTGAGTTTATGTTATAATTATAATGATATGAACATATCAGTAGATGTGACTTAGATATACAGTCATACATTATAGCCAGTGCAATTTCTCACTAAGACTTAAACTTCCTTTGGTGAGCATTACATGCAAGAAAATAATCAGATGGATCTAAACAAATTTAACCTCTATAGTAACAAAGAATCTTTTCTAACTAATATGTTATTTTAGTCTGCATAGTCATTGACTAGTTTCCCACTGAAATATTTTTTCTAAATATTCATGAAATATGAATTAGCTGATAAGAAAATAAGAACATGTAGACCACAACAAAGTTTTAGCTTGTATTATAATATTTAGCTCTGGTGATGATATACCTCATTATACACATTTTCTCTTGTCCACTTTAAGTGAAGGATGCTAGTCATTTGCGTGCCATGGTCCTCGTTTAGCTTGTAAGAATAATTTATGCACATATGTTACATGCCATCATTCCACATGAGGTGCTGCTATCAGAGTTCTGTCTGCCAGTAGGGGGCACTGTGATACAGGCCAATAACTGAAGCCTCTGAGGTTTGAATCTGTGGGCCGTGGAGGGAAGTACACATCCTCACACAGCCTCATTGGGGTTTTGGAAATCATAGACATATCTAATACAAGCCAATACAACATATCCACCATCAAAATTTCATCAGATCACACAGCGAGGGGTTTCTATATGTTGTGACAGGGACCATTCTGAATGTTTGAACTGTGCTGACCCGGAATCGATGTGAACTCATTTTCTGAAGGAAAGTATTAACTTTCACATGTTTCATTCCCCAGAGGAGTAAGTGAATTTCAATGCCACGGTCAATCTGGTTTTTATATAGTAATGGTTTGTGTCAAGACCAGTTGAACCTTTTTCTTAGGGGCTTGTGTCCTGAAGACCATGAGTTTAGTGTTGGATGTCATTGAGAAGATTAAATGTATTTGGCAAAGGAATGTTCACTGCTTTGCTTTATGTGTGGAAGACAGCTTGGAAGAAGAGTTAGTTGAAGTAAAGGCCAAACTGTTCCTTAAGAATGTAGTGTTTTGTATCTTGAAATGTTGAAAGGTTAGTGATTCTTAGAGCTAAGTTAAGAAAACTTTAGACTTGATATGCTATATTATTTTGAAAAGAACATTTTTAAAAGGTGAATAATTTTTTACTATTGCCTTATTTTCAGGTAGCTATCAAGCAGACTTTGGGCACTAAACTATATTGGCTATCTGCATAGGTATGTGCAACTAAATAGTAACACCATGGAAAGACAGTCCTTGAATCTTTCCTAACAAGCCAAACACGAAAATATATTCACAGGAACAGGTGCATTAACAGTTGATACCATCCAAAACAATTCAACAGGGTCATGCCTTTTTAATATCATGTGTCATTTCAGTAATCTTGAATAAGACTACTGGAATCTGAAATTACACAGCATTAGTTCTTTCTGAAAATAATTCAAGCCTGTATTTTGACACTGATTATTCTTTTATATGTTTTAGCACGATCAATTAAAATTAATACCACACGAATCCAAGACATATGGAGACGATATTTGCACATGTCAACAAGTTGAATGGTTTTCAGCTTTCACTCAGTAATAATTCTAATAATACTTATTATTATTATTATTATTATTATTATTCTTTTAAAGTTTAAAATGAAATGCATATTTTGAAATGTGCATTTAGAAATTCAGGTAGCTTTATAGCCTACTTAAAATATCAAAGACATTCTTTATATAGGCCACTGAAACACGATAACCATGATCAATATTTTGCCATGCTCAGAGTTCTCATACCTGCATAAATTATGGTGTGTTAAATATCTATATCAATATCAAATAAACAATTGCTGGATTACATACATTGATTCATGATCAGTTTCCCACTTACTACAATTTAGATGTCATGCAACAGTTTCAACAGATGCAAACATGTTTGTTCTTACTTCTCTCCTAATACATGCATTCATTTCTAAGAAGGTTCTATAGATGAACACCAATGTGTTTTCTTATAGACACTGGTCGACTGCACCTCCATGGAAAGACTGGATACATTGTAATTTGTAACACTGTTACATGTGGATTTTTGATTTCAGAATAAAGGCGTGTGTCTGGTTGATTAGGCTCCTTGGTTGAATGTGTGAAGCCCCTGATTGGTAGCTTGATGGATGTAATGAGGGAGAAGGGACCACCATAGGCTTTTACTTCCCCCCATTTTCAGTGGTTCCCCTGCTCTGTCTTTCCTTTGCCAGTCATCATTTTCTATCCAGAGAAATACACACTACACAAAATTGTTCTTCCTCTTCTATTGTAACTTTCTTTCTCCTCTTTGTCTCCTTCTCAAAATCCTGAAGTCCAGAGTTACGGTGCTCTTTGCACACTCATTCCTTGTCTAGACTATACCTTGCTTGTAAACGTTAAAGTGCAGTTTTCTTCTTTTTTGAATATGCATTTGAGAGGAACACACAAATGATGGGTAGAGATATGATGACTGGGTGCCTTTCACTGGATTTGCTGGAATTCATGTAACTCGAGGGATTATTTTGCGTGGAAATTTTCTGCACCTAAAGATCAGTTTTGCAGGTACATTAAAGGGAGACTGTAGTGAGGAATAGGAAATGTACTAACCTGTATTATTTAGTAATCTGTAAGAGCACTTTATGGGTGGGATCTATAACCTGGCCTTGACTGCATTTAGGTCTGAGGCTGATATTAAAAGTAAAAAAAAAAAAATCAGATTATATATCAGCCGATAGTAATTTTAAAAACAAACACGTAACATAAACAAATAATCTTGATATGCATGTTACTGGATAGGATATTGTACAGTTGAAAAATCCTTTTGTTACTGCTGTCTGGTGAACAAACTATGTAATGGAGAGATAAGAGAAATAGACCCTTGTGGCTATGTGGACATTGAACTTGAACATGGACTTGATCTTTGACTTTCATTAAGTTGTTACTGCACTGTGTGTTTGTAGTCTTTGAAAACAGAGACAGTGATTATGTGAATTTGGCTGCTTATCTCGGGATATCAGTGCAATCTTAATCTGCCACCTTTTCTGGTCTGTTGCTTTTTTATTTTTTCCCCTACATTAACATCTTTGATGGACGTGTCATGTTTATCCCGTTTGTTAAGTTTGTTGAATTTGCATATGTTTTTAAATAAACATTCTCAAAATTAAGATCTTAGTGTAAGTTCATGAAGCTCAAATGCTCAAATATTTCTCTCTCAGATGGATATTTGCAGAATTGCAGTTTGTAGTTGCAGGTGTTTCACAATCTCTTCAGCATCATTGACTTATGACTATTGTTTACTCAAAGTACTGACTATAAATACATTTATACTAATAGTGCTGATAACATACCGAAGTTTTAGTACCAATACCACAGTACATGTTGATACAGATGCTTTTCATACATTTTTAGATAATCTTTGCTAAAGGCAAGTTGTACCAGAAATGTATAGAGGTTTGATACCCAGCCCTAGCTATGGTACGTTTCAACCCTTGCAACCCTGAACAGAATATGTTAAGAGAATAAATGGAAAGGTGAATAAGCTGCAGTGTGCATTGTATATTTTTAACGATCTTCAAAGAAGAATTCTATTTTTTTCTTAAATAAATACATACATAATACAAGTTTCAGAGGATGTAAATATAATGTGGAGAGTGTTTATGAGAAAAATGACACACACTCATAGGAACCACTCTTTACACAAGTACCTTAGAAAACACAGTCTCCAAAGGTGTGGATCATTTTACAATATGGTTACCAAGGCTTCTGGTGGGTCTTGCAATTAAGATGCAATCTGTTATCTGTTCAGACGACTAATAAGCACAACAAAGCCATGGAGGGGACCCCCTGGAATTCCTATCAGACCACTTGATTTAACCATCAAGCCCTCCTATCCGATGCACTGCCAATACCTGCTCACTTTCCAAATTAAAACCCCAGGCAGGTTGTTCTCCTGTTAATAAGGAATGCATTAGAGCTACTGTCGTTGTGACATATAATGTGTAGATGTCACCTAACTGTGTGTAATTGACATTATCCAGGTGTCACTTTTATTGAGTCCATCCACTGATTCTTCGAGCGCAGTTGTGGTGCCGTTGTGTGTTCTTGTGCATTAGTGTGGCATGCGTGTGGATTTCTCCTTCACCAGTGGAACTTGCTGCCTCGGCAGGGGAAGATATAAGAATTTTTGGCTCCGTTGGAGGTTGATAGGCCCCATACACACATCTTCACAGAGATTAAGCACCATGTGCAAGCCTCCCCTCAGGGCAAATGGCACCAGGTGGAAAAAAGGTCTCTTCTATACTATGTCTTCTGTCTCTGCTTCTCATACAGACCCAACATGCACAAAGGCACAACCACTCGTTAGGGTACACACGCATATGAATGTGTACATACACACATGCACTCGGACAGGCTAGCAAGTCTGGATCCAGATTTTTTTTTAAGTAGATGCTGGAAGTTTAATTAGGTTCTGCCAGGACCCACTGAGAATTGCTCCTTAATTTGACACTGTTTTTCAAATGTCAATGGCAAGTGCTTTACTAAGAATGAAATGCAAGTCATTATTCAGATTGTGTCACGTTCATTCTGTTTTATTTTTTCTTCTTTTAGTTTCCTTTGAATAACATTGTAATTCATGTTAATTTAATAGCCATGTGCCACATGATGGATACGGTATGATGTTATTATAGAAATAGGGTTCTTGTGCTCATTGTGGTGATTTCGTTGGGGCATGTTTTGTTCAGATGAGACTCAAGTAACGGTTGTTTTACTGTAGTACAGTTTGCTGATTAGGAGAACTTAACTTACTAACAAGATACCACAAAACTGTAGAATAAATATGCTATTTTAAAAATACAGTTTTATCCTCTTTTTATCGGTGTCAGATTTAAGTTTTTCCTTCTCAACTTCAAGTACACGCGTTAAGCCAAGGTAAACGTTTAGCCTCCATCCACCACACTACCCATTTTCTCCAAAATACATTTCAAGAAATATCAACACAAATTTCATTGGCCCTGTTAAACATGGTGCATTCATTTCACCCATAAGACTTACGAAAAGCCCCGTCTTTAAAAAAAAATCCCCCTATTAACCAAGCTTAAATTATACCTAACTGGGGAATTTTTCCTCTGCTCATGTTGTTGTTTCTTTTTAAAAAGAATTAAGAAATATTAGTCAGACTTCATCAAGGTTGTAAACATACAGACTGCAGGAGCCCATTCTTTTTAGGTACACGAAGGCATACAGCTATTGTCTTCAAGCTGAATGACACCCGCCTGTTTTTTATCGTGTACAACCAAGGCTGTTACTTTGTGTTTTCATGCTCTTTCTGTTTCCAATTCACTCACTGTTTGAATTCCCTGCTGCCCAGTGAGTTTGGATGCTTGTATCAGTTGGGCAGCGCTCTGTCTGTGCCTTCAACCCTCATCTCTGAACACACAAGTCCCCACTGTGATCAGTAGAGTCCACTGAGGATAATTTATCAACTTTTATGGTTGTCTCTACCAGATACAATACTCTAGCAGTGTTGGAAATGGTTGGATTTTACTAGGGGGATCCTCCCACTGTGGGAGGGAGTTTTATACACAACCTGTGTATCAAACTCCCATACAGTTGTGATATCATGCGTACTTCTGATATAGACTGTTTCTTGCCCTTACAGGTCAAATACATTTTACTAAATCACTTTCTTGACTTTACTTGAAAGTAAATAATTAGATTTCTTTGAGACATATCTTACAAGCACTGTCTTTTCATATAATAAGTATAAGTCAACCCCTTGACCTTCTTAGTTCTGAATCAAAATTATTTTATAGTTAATTTGTTAGAAATGTTTTCTCTTTTACAGATTTTAATCTACCTGGTTTACTTGAAACTAAAACTGCACTGCTGTTTACAAGAACGATCTGTTCTGTTCCGATGTCAACTTAAAAAAACAAACAAACGAAACAGTTTTATTTGCTGATATTGCTTTGTATTCTTCTTTTAGTCTCTTATCAGTTACAAAGTGATTTGTTATTTTTATACTATTCTTATTTTTTTGTTTTGGCAGTCGACTGATCAAGTCGACTTGATAAAATAAGAATTCAAAGTTGCTTTTCAGTGAAACATAACTTTTTTGCTGCATGGTTATTTTGCCCTCCCAAAGCCATGCTTTGGGAAAGAATTAACTATTTTTATGGGATTCTGATTTCAATAAATGGAAGAATTACAATGTTATTTATTAGATTTCTTCTTCTTGTTATTTGAAATGGGAAATGGCACCAGTTTCCCAGAGTAGGCTTGTAACTGCTGGTGAGGCTTACAGTTTTCTGTCTTTTTGACTCAGGCTCAGCACTGGCAGCTATGCGACACTGTCATGACCTATACTCAGCCAGAGGTTTGTGCATTGTGGTGTTATCGTGGGCGGGCAGGGATTGAGACACTTTTTGGCATTAGTGTGTTTGTGAGGATTGTGGGTTGCTAGTGTCACTAGCGAAAACACATTCAGACAGACAGTAAGTAGATATACCTGTTTGTGTGTGTGCTGTGGTCTTTTGTGAAAACCAGTTTGTTTGTTTTTTTGATAGCGAGGGTATTGAGGAAAGTTGAGGTCTTTCTGTTTAGGGTAATGCTTTTTAGGGATATTGTAGGATTATTCAGGGTAAGGTAAGGAGTAGACAGAATGTAGGTTATTTTTAAGAGAGAAAGTCATCAAGGAAGTGCCCTCATAAAGGTAGAGGTATAGTGAGATGTGTGTGCGTGTGTTTGTGTATATTTGTCTCTTGTGTGTTTGCTGGTCCACAGTCTACCCAGTCTTTGCAGTGGTGGCCACTGTGGAAGGTATGGCAAAACCCTATGGGCATTCCACATCCATTTGAATTGTTTTCATTGCACCTCCATAGCAGAGCACAGGACTTGCTGAAATCTTAATGGATCTTTGACCTAGATTTGGTGTGTGTGTGTGTGTGTGTGTGTGTGTGAGAGTGAGTGTGAGAGAGAAAATGTGGGTCTGATGTGTGTCAGTCTTCCCACTGCCAGCTCAAGAAACACATTTACTATTGATGGGGGGAGGGGAGCAGAGCAGAAATATATTGCTATCAAGAATTTCTGTCACATAGTTTTCTTTTCTGCATGATCCTGTACTCACTCCTAAAAAAAATGATGAAGTCAGAAAAAAGAACCCTGCTGATGAACGTGTGTGTGGCTGCACTTTCAAAATTCAGCGCTGTGCTGCGTATAATAATTTCCCCCTCATTTATGCATTTATAAAAGAATCACCCCTGGGGTTTTGGGTCTACTGCAAAAGCTGCTTTGTCTGAAGAGGCAAGGGGCTGAAAAGTCAGACAGACAGGAGCAGAAAAATGGAAGACTCATCAGTGGCAATCATGTCAAAGCTTAGTGTATGCAGTGACAGGGTAAAAACTGAATTATAGCTTTCTTCGTTTCAATTTGGCATCTTGGTGTTCTGCCCCAGCCACTTTGTTTTGTTGCTAGTAGACCAAAGACACCTCTTAAGCAAAGTGAAGCTTATTCCGGGAATGAAAGAATGAATGGCCCACTCTAGTGTAATCATCTTCCAATGACATAAAATCTACGTCTGCCGCCATGCCTTTTCTCACAATGATTTGGAAACTTAAGATTGAGCATAAATTGAAGCTTCTTGATAACACACGTCAGCTCTTATCTGAATGTGTCAGATTTAGACTTTTCTGTAAGATGAAAAGAAACTTGTATCTTAATAAAAACTAGGTAGATTTATTAAATGATAGTGTTGCAAGGTGAGATGCAGGGAAACATAGTGAAACGTAAGGAAGACAAAACATCATGCTGGCAGGAAGGTGTGCTGGAAGAAAAGGCATACTTTTATTTTCAGTCTCCAAAGAAGAAAAAACATGAAAAAAAGAAACAAATGGAGACAACTTTGTATTATTTACACTCTCCAAACAGTTCTGGTGCTGCTCTTTACAGAAACAAAACCAACCAGTCTCTCACGCTCCAGTCAGTCACATATGCATACGGCATGAGTGGCTGCTTTCCGGTTCAGACGGGCTTATCTGGGGAGAACTCTGGAATGGAGAGTTGACTTGGTAAACAACGAATAAACGTCTTTTTAATTTGCTTATGAGGCCACAATTCATTCTTCAATTTGTTAACATAAATATTGTACAATCTAAGGAAACACATTCTTTGTAGACCATTCAGTATTTATCTTAATTAGCTGTCATTTCATCACACATCCAGTATCCAATCAAATCTGAGAACCTGCCTACTCATACCCCACATAAAAGGGCTACTGTTGATGCACTCTTCCTTTCTAAGCACTGGCACAAGATGGCTTCCACAATGGACAAACTCTGACAGGTTATGGCATTAATTACTGTATGTCTTTGATATATTTTTAAGAAAAAAACTTAATTCAATTGAGGAGTACAATTCTTTGTCAACTGGTATACATTAAATAAAGAAAACGGTGGGTCAGAGAATGTCCTCCTTAACAGAAAGGGCTTCAGCAAATAGTGAGGGAGTTGGTGCTTCCTCACAGATATGACATATGACATATCTTATTTACTCATTGTAACTACAGCAAATCAGATGTTAGTGACCAATGATGATATCAAGTACTCCTGTCAAGGCTTAAACTAGCTCTGTAGTCAAAGACACACCTTTGATAAAGGATGCAACTCAGTCCTTGCATTTCATGGAAAGGTATCTCTGCCTCATAGGTAGCCAAATGTTGTGTGCCCTGATTTTATATTTTGAGTCTAAATGAAAACCACTTCTTTGTATCATAACATAACATGTCAAAGGTCAGAATCCTTCTGTAAAAAACAAACCCACCACTTAATTAGTGGAGTTGCCTGCCACATACGCAGTGGTCGGGGAGCATGGGGCATGGTGGATGTGGACTCCTCACTGGAACTGGGAGTAAAATTAAACTTGGAATGGGGAGGTAGAAGAAGATTCCTCATTGGGTGATTAAAAGTAACCTTTAGAGCTATGGAGAAGCTGTTAGCCATGCCCTTTCTTTCCCTGCAAATGCCATCTTAGAACTCTGGTCTAATGATGCTACAGTAGTTTCAAGGCAATTACACTGCCTCTAAATTGATCCCAAAGCACTGGACTTGTGAGTGGGAGAAATAAAGAGGGATAGAGAGAGGGCGCAAAGGTAGATGCCAACAGGTAGACAAGCAAGGAAGCAAGAGCCCTGAATGATTTAGGGTTATTAGCTCTCTAGATTGATCATCACACACTCATTTTTAGGCTAGGTCTAACCTTGAACCATACTTTATTTCAAAACTATGTCTGTGATAACATTTATTTTCTCATGCTAGCAACAAAAACGATCGATCAGCCATGCTAGCAGGCAAGCTAAACGCAGCTCTCCTCTGCCCTCTCTAATAGTTTGGATGGGGCAGCTTCTATATCTGCCGCCAGGTATGGCAGCAGCAGGTGATGCTGCACCCAACGGGAGCCTTGTTTTGCCATAGCCTTAGTCCATGTAACCAAGGGAATTGTGTGGGAGGAAAACAATGTATACTTTAGACTTCAAATGAGAGGGAAAAAATATGGGTAAAGTAGAATGGCTGTGATATTGCATGTGTGGATCTTTTTATTGTATTTCTATATCACTATCTTTCTGTTTTGCTTTGTATATCTCTGTCATGCCCCCAGTTCAATTAAACGCATTTTATATCATAAAGGTGTTGCAGGAAAGTAAATATACTAATCTAATCTAATTTAATCTAATCTAATCTATATTTTTGCAGACTTGGAAAATGCTTAACCATGTTCCCCATGTGTCACTGCTGCAAGCCACTTGGTCTGCATATCAACTTTGGCATCCCATTGTTAAGATACATTAATTGCTGTGAATTCACGCATGACACAGAATGATTTCATGCGTGTAATACATCTTGAATTATTAGGATTATACAAGAATAAACAATATCTCATGCATACCTAAATGCAAGTACAATACATTAATTAGTTCAAGAATGGAAGTATTTCCTTCAGTATAGTTCCTGGGTTATTAAGCATATTCATGTTTCTTTATGGCTGTCTGCAATTACATGGACTAACTAATAATTGTCCCTTCATGGCACATAGCACATGCATGCAGCTGAACTGCGAATAGTGTAATCATCATTAACTAATAATTAGCTTTTCATGACTTCATAAAGTTAGTGGCCCTCAACTAAAGTGGTGGATTGCTCCTTCTTTAAGACTGATGTATAATGTGTTATTAATGATGAGTTAATTAAGAAAACACATTAATTAAACATTGGCGCTGTACTCCCAACACAAGTTCATTAAAGAAAGTAACATTTAAATAGAAACAATGCACAGCAGTCACTAAAGGTTTGCATCCTCCCAACATTGTTAGGCAGTGGAGTGAACATCAATGATTGGGACACCTTGGTTGATAAACAACATATTTACTACTATGAGCTAAGTAGTAGCTCAGTAAAGTACAGGCTGATGTTGAACACAGTGAATGTCATTCATTATTGAGGGGGATGGGTGAGAAGGTAGGATGTTAACTGGAGTTTAAGTTAGTAGATATGTATATGTACTGTATAAAGTATTTACAAAGGCCACTTTACTTACAATGCTATGATTTGTGTCACTGTACTACTTTACTGATTTGAATCAAAATAAATGATATTAATGAATTCAGAAATAATTCATCATAAAAGGAATAAAGTACTTGGTAAAGAAACTTCAGTCCTTTTGTTACATAAGAAAATATCTCTGCAGCCTAGTGTAAGACCTAACTATTACATATGTATTACAACATGTGGGAACACAGCTATTTATTCTTCTGCTGACTAACATCTTTTATTAATTTGTGTTAAAGGAGGTTCTCTGCAAATTCAAGACTTTTATGTGGGTGAAGTTGATGACATTGCAGTGTGTTTAGAACTCATGAAGTAGGGAAATGGTAGACAGAAATGAAAGGACAAACGAGCCAAAAGCACTTGTGAAATTCACTCTGAGAGAAAGCAGGCTTTACAAAGAACTCCCTGTGTTCTCTCCTCTCACCTTAGGGAGTCATAATCACAGTCTAGCATGAGTAGGCAGATGGCCTCCAGTTATACTGTGACCTCACCAAATCTGCCATGCATCAACTGTCTCTGTTGTTCAGTGAAAGTTTTATTTGGACGTAGTGGTTGGATCTACTTTCACTTCAAGTCTAAAGTTGGAGCTTTAGCGTTAAGGAAAGTAATTTCCCCTTTTCACATCTTTCACAAATCTGTTAGTCTGTCTTACAACTGAAGTTTGAAAGTGGGGAAGATGGACAGCAGGTGTACGGTGATTGGGATCAGTGTAGCAGAAAGCTGTGGGATTCAAGGAACCTGACCTGACAGATACAGTATGCTCCTCTCCTCTCGACTCCCCTGCCAGGCCCCAGCTGAGGCCATCTGTTTGGGTGACACTGCATGCTCAGATATACAGTATGTTTTATCGATTATATGACGGCAGAGAAACTTAAAAAATAAATACACGCAGAAATGATACACATGGCACAGAGTTTATATATTTGTCTAGTGAATCCAGATTAAGAAATAAAAATCCATCATGGGATAATTAACTAGAAGCATGTAAAGATTGTTTAACAGTCGATGAGAGGTTTTGACTCGTTGTTTTAAAGCGATGAGACTGTGCGCATGGGTGCCACAAGGGTGTCATCTTTAAATTCAAATTTTAATTACTTTTCAGTGGACCCCTTAGGTCAAATTAATGAAAAGATCATGATACTTTATAGAAAACTTATTGAGGTTTAAGTGAGAGGTTTGGTTGTTTTGTGCAATTTTCCAAGTTGTGGAGTCAGCCAGCAGTGGCTGGTAGAGTGACAAAATTACATTTCCCTCAATTTTTAACTCTTAATTGTGTAAAGAAAGATGTGCACACATAACTTTGGCAAGACAAAAACAAAAAGCATTGTCTGATCGCTATCTGACACTTGCTGTCACATCATTAATGGAAACAGTTGGTTGCTGTTTGTACTGATATTGTGCTCTCCAAGATACCTATGTTCACAACACACTGTGGTTCCTGTGTTTTGATGGGGCAATTTGACTGCCTGGTTTGACCCCGATTCCCAATCCTAGGGGTTTGAGGCAATACATAATGACAAATACTCAAAGCATAACCGACCTAAGTAATGTGTCACCTCTATAGCAGGCATCACCAGGATAAAGTTGTTTCCCATTGATTTGGACATCTTTCAAAACTGCCATGGTAGCACCGCTTGTTGACTCTTTTGCTTTATTCCCCCCTTGAAGACTCTGTTATTCTACCTCCAAATATATGTAAGAACATTCGTTGTCTATATAGAGTGGTGCACAGCTGTATGCAATGTGTAAGCTAGGTATTGACTGTATATACTGTTGAACACTGTCATGTAATTGATTGTGGGTTGCATATTTAGATTTATTTCTACAGTATGTTTACTTCTTGTTTTGAGGAACTTGAAAGTCATGTCAGCTCCTGGCGTCACTTGCAAGTTCCATCTGGTGTGGATGCCATTAAATGAACAGACCCAGTGTTGCAGTGAGAATATTGGTGTTTTGTTTGGGATAAACGTCTGCCTTATTCAAGTTCAAGAACATTTTCAAGACATTTCAAGGTAGTTTTGAAGTACTTTGGATAATACTATTATATAGAAATACCTGTGATTGGTAAATACAATTGATCATTATCTACACATTTTTATTGAGCATTTGTCCATTTCATTTACCCTGTTTGAATGGGACAAGATCACAATCTATGTGAAGAACTTCTTTTCAGCATCTGTTAAAATAGTCCTTTAAACAATATCACATATTTATATTGAAGTACTGGGTCTGTGCAGCCCTCTGACTATATTGGTGATGTGCAATATTCTTTTTCTACCTATGTACTACTGCATTTCTGATGTATATTCATAATTACCAAGACATACAATTAAGTATGTGCTCATGTATTGAAGTAACATGTGAAAATCTGCCTAGGCTGCAAGGTCTGAATTAAGATCCATGATATACATTATAGGGAGGGAGGGAATGCTGTCCTTTCAGGAACTCTTAAGAGCTAGTCATATCATATCAAAAATAGAGCTACACATTTAGCTCTGTAAGCACAGATGTTTTGTGTTTATAAAGCTACTGTAAATATGCGAAAGAGTATTTTCTTTTTTAAGTTGCCTTGAAATTACCAGGTTTGTTTGCAATTCACACATTAAAGAAAGTGCCCAATTTGCAAGATTGCTATAGCTGATGTGAAACTAAATTACTGTACCCCCACTTCATGGTTGCTTGATCAATCAAAGGTAACTTCACCAGATGTACTGTAGTTCATATAGACCTGCAGGCGTGCCAACATGTGAGTGTTCATGTACATACAGTACAAACACAGACACGCATGCAAATAGACCACCACAACCCATCTGCACAAAGTACATTTGACATCAAACTAAAGTTTTTCATCAAACTCTATATTTGAAATACACATTTCCATATATTCAGCATGCTTTTATGAGTAGTTTTCCTACTAAAAGTTGCTTTCCCTCTTTAAATAGTTCGTGGCATTAATTTTCCCTTTTAGTGTGTAGAGCTGTTTATTTGGTGGGGAACGTTGTCTTACTGGAGCCTTGTGACATCCAGGGAGCTTCTGGCGGCCTCAGGACTCAAGGGAGACATTCCTTGCCTTCATCTGCTGGTGGGAGAGTGCGAGTGTGGGAGGGTGGTGCTCGTCCGTTTCAGAGCTTCCCAGAACATGATATGTCCCAGATAGCTGCATTCTTATCCCCACTCCCCTATCTAACCTCATGCATGCTTTCTCTCTCTCTCACACACACACACACACACACACACACACACACACACACACACACACACACACACACACACACACACAGCCTGGGCCCACAGCTACGTTTTCCCACCTTTTGACTATGTCCTCCCAGTTTAATCATCTGGGAAAATATTTATTCATGGTCTATCATAATTACTTGCCTTGAATGTGTTAAAGAAGTTGTCTTTTTATCTGCACTGCCGCTCCTCTGCCTTCAAGGTGAACTATATGATCTGAAGTGGAGATTCCTGCTAGGGCCGTAGTTTATAAACCGAAATGCATACAGTGCTGTTCCTTAGTACTGGGATAGTGCAATGTTTTTCATTGTTTTGGCTGTACTCCAGCATACTGGATTTCAAACGAAACCAAGACTATGAAGTTTAGGTGCTGACTTGCAGCTTGAGGGTGTTTGGGGTTGTTCACATCTGTAGTGGGTGAACAGTTTAGGCCTCGCACTCGTGCTTAACCCTCAGGACTTCCGTATAAAGCACTACAACTTCCACACAGTTCGTCAGGTGTTTAATGTACAGTACACACCCTCTAATTAAAGGTGAGAGTTAATACATTAACCTCTTGGTCAATGTTACATTTCAAATTCAACGTGCTGGAGTATAACACACAACTCATAACCGTCGCTAACAGTACTATTAGTATATGAGTACTATAAGTATGTATTCTCAATTTTCACAGCAATATAGGATTTCCAAAAATATTTGTTACTTACATATCAAAGCTATAGGTCTATACAGTATAATACTGTATATGCTGGTGAGTCTGCATGTGCTCAGTATGTTTCTAAGTGATTAAATCTAATCCAAACGTAATGAGGTATATTCTATCCAGGACTATGCCCCAACACATTCCACTAACTCATAATATTATTAGAATTTAATTGTCAGATGCTGTTGTTGGTTCAGATATCCAAAGCAGCTTGACTGCAAAGTCGAACACACACATTCTTGTTAAGAGGAAGTCATGCTAAGCCTCTGCAGATGTCCCATTGCAAACTAGGTAACTGCAGTTTTATGCAGGCTCTACTGTAAACTTTTATGTTGATGAAAATCTTCTTAAATGTTTACCTGTTGTTGCTAATAAGAAACTTTTCAGGATGCAAGGCCATATTTTTGGTTCATGAAGTCAAAGATGGTACCTCAAGGAATGCGTTGTCAGTGAAATTGTCTTTAAATCTTACTTAACAGACTTTGCAACATGGACCATATAGATTTTTGTGTCTCTGCATGACTGCTAAAACAAAACAAAGAAAAAAGACTGACCATAATAAATAAAGAGCCGGTAATGCCAGTTTTACTGATCATGACTTCATATTCATATCCAAAATCCTTTGCTAAATGTAAAGGCCATTCACTCCTTGCCATTTCACATTATACTTTGTTGCTCTATCTTTGAATTTATGTTCAACTTGTGTTCCAGTACTCATTAAGTATGGCTAACATTATCTGACTGTGTTGTCAAAGCTTTAATGTATTTTAGAATTCATTTTATCTTCTTGCTCTGTGGTTTTCTACACTGCTGCTGATTTTCTATCCAACCAGGTAGTTAATTGCATTCACCTTGTAGCCCAAGTGTAAATCCGTCCTTGGGTTGATTCCTAGAGCAAATACCATTGAGACCTACTGTTTGAACCTCTTTTTCTCACAATCATCTTCGTAGATTGTGAGAAAAATTGAATGTTTTTTTCCCCCCTCCTAAGAATCACAGTTCTTACAACTGGGACAGAAATTGTGGAATTCAAGCACTGCCTTGTGCTGTTTTTAATCCCATGAATAAGTATGCCTAGAGCAGCACTGTCACATTCATAGAGCAGCATTTTAAAGAGATCTGCCCCAGTGTGCTCTGTGATCAGCACTGCATTGTGCATATCCGACATTTCCTTAAAGTGCTTCAGGCATTGCAATCTGACTTATTTCCTTGAGTGACTTCTCCCCATAAAAATGGTCTTACTCTAGTAACATGCTTAGTGTTGCTTGTCCACAGAAATAGCATCTGAAACAAGGTCGCTTTTACCAAACAAAGTCTTTTTAGAGGCTTGAAATGACATTTTCATTTTCAAAGTCAGTCCACTGTCATGCAGCAGATTTGTCACAAAAAAGCAGAAAGCCAGTACCATAAACACAATTTATGGAATTGAATACACTTTGGTTAAGCTCTTGATGGTAGCGCTCATAAAAAATGTTGATACTCATCTCACAGTGTCCTTAAATTTTCCATGTATCAAGCTATATATTTATGTCAGTGGTAGGATAGATAGAGATGCCGCACATTTGTTCTGATGGAGGTCATACACAAGTAAGCACAGTGTAACCCCTTCTATTCCAGTAAGCTCACAAATACTTAACACAAAGCCTGATCAGCATTCGTAACTGTATCTTATTGGAGATATTGTGGGTTATTTACTTAAAATATACTCATGGCTTAGTGCTAGACCAAGCAGGGCAGTGTCACACACTATTAATGGTGATGAGGAAACACATGCAGCTACAGGAATGTGTGTGCTATCAGTTTCAAACATCTTTGATCTTGAGCTACTTTTATTTTATCGCAGACATTCCTGTGAAGCACTTGTGTTCGTCTCCTCAAAGTCCATATAGCCCCAATTTATCAAACCTCACCAGAACATGTCAAACTTCATTCAGTTTTGCTGCACAATGAAAACTAATCATTTACCAATCAATAAATCTGCACAGTTGAAGTCACGTTGGGATGATGAAATATGAATTATGAGTTTGCTGAGGCCCTTTTTTTTTTGCAGACATCCATCATTGTCAACAAAATGAGTCCAGCAAATATTCAATTAAGACCTCAGGGCTCCATTCTTCATTCATTATTCTGGGGTTAATTTGCAACTGTAGATTTGTCTTTTGTCACTTTGAGGCTAAGAAAGGATGGCTAAGAAATTACTCTCACTCCTTCCTGCAGTCAATGGCAGTGGTCTTTCACTGTGGTGTTTTCATCAAGTTCTTGTGAAATTGCTCACCTCTGAGTTCTCACCTGCAGCTGGTTTTGTTTGTGTGGAGATAGCATTCTACTTCATGTTAACAGGATTTTCCTCTAGTTTCCATCTTTATCAACCATTCCAAAGACATAACAGTCAGGTTTGCTGCTTATAAGTGTAAAAGTGAATGTTAGTTACTCTCTCTCTCTCTCTCTCTCTCTC
>JAVQJL010068308.1:0-16509 GCA_036024295.1 Nannoperca obscura
CAATATGAAGAATTGGATTCCATCCAAAATTACCAAATTAATCATGTAAATCAATTTTAATCACTAAAATCTCCATTCACATTCTTTAAGGGTGGCTTTGTTTTTGCTAATGAGATTACTCACACTTCTTAATGAAGACGTGAAAATTAGCACCATCATTACAAACCCTGTGTAGCAGATGTCCTGATATTTGGTGAAACCTTAAAAAAGGGAATTGCATTCAGTAGCCATACAAGAATAGTCTCTAAATATTCCACAAAGGCTGGATTTTGCCAAACACAGTATTTTTTGGCAAGAAAACTCAGAAGCGAAACAAATGGCACTCCTTTCACATTGTGATGCCTTATAATAAAAGGTGTACATCTTCTTTAGCAGTTTACAGTAGCATGCAGGTGGCATTTTTTACCACTACTGTTTCTTGTTCTGCACTGGCAAAGAAGCCAAGTCACAGTGAGATATTAAGCTACCTTCTCATGGAAGTCACAAACAACAAAGAGGCAGGTACAGTAGTTTTCGATACACCTTCTCCCCACATGCCTGAAGCTTTTACAAAGGATTGTGGGAAACAGATGAAAGAGTTCTTCTAACCAAATACAAAAGCTATGCCGATACACATCTTTTCCTCACAGGACAATGCACAAACATTGCACATCTGAGGGAAATGTTTTAATGCCTGTGTTTTTGTTGGAATAAAACTAATTGCATTGTGTTTGTATAAATGAATCCTAATATATACCTACATTGTCTATAGTATACAGAAAATCATGCCGCAAAAAAGTAGCCAGACTTAAAGTGGAAGTCCAAGTTTGGTTCATTACATGAAGTATTTCCCAAATTTTCAAAACTCAGTGTTAAGGTCTCATTTTGTATATATTCTGTGTAATTAACATCTATTTGTTTGTCTGTTTTTGTCTGCATACAGTTCGTAAAACGGCACCTTCATGGAAGTAAGAATATGTACAGTTTTTGTGTTCTTTTGTTTGTTAGTGGCCACAAACCTCCTGAAATATGTATGTCCAGTTTATACATTGTAAGTTATTGCTTTGTGTTACCTTAGCAACAGAACCAGCTGGCACTGTGTTTTTACATGTAAAATGAAGGAAGTTAGCGGAAATGATGTCCAAATACAGTCGAGATAAACACAGAACAACACCTACAATGGAGGATAGAAAATTGGAATATATATGTCACTTGTTTCAGTCACAATGGTGTTAACACTGTTTTTCACTGTGATGGTCACTAGTGATATGTTGAGTAAGATAACCTCAGTTCACATTCATTCCTGCTCCACACCTCACACTCCCCACAGTCAAACAGTGTGCTCATTGCTCCTGTGTATATTAAGTGTTGACCAACAAACACTGATAATTGCTTTTGCTTGAGTGAAGTTGTAAAAAAAAAAAAAGAAGAAAAAAAAAACTCTGTGCTGTGTCTCTGTGTCTCTGCTCAGGGATCTCAAGCGGTGGGTTATTGCAGAAACTTGTTCACAGAGCGTTTACTAAATTAAAGATTTATTTTTGAAAGTTGTTGTATTTGTATAAATTATCGAGATTTGTAGCCTTTTTCTCCTTTTTGTAATATAAAGACGAACCATGTGCCAGAATAGACTTTTTTTCTTTCCAATGTTTTTTTTTTCACAATAAATTTATGGTGTTCTACTTTTGTTTTTGTTTTTTGTTGTTGTTTGTTTTTTTTTAAGTTGATGTAGATTGCATTTCAGATTAATTTATGGATTTCATGTGGATTTTTAACATTCACTCACCATTCAAAAACACACATTCCCTTCACACTCTGTAGCAACGTCCACAGTTCTAAGTCAGATTTCCCCTACATTCATGTGGGATATCAGACTTAATGGGGTGGTCTTGCATGCTGTGGAACAGGTTTTACAAGGCATTTAACGTTCCCCCCTGCAAATTTGCTAAAATGTGTCATAAAATCAACTCAAATGGATCTCCTCCACTTTGATCTTTGAACAACAAAGAAGACGTGTAAATATTCCCATATGGAAGGGGTAGCACAGTGTCTACACATGGCTGTTGTGCTTCGATTACAACCACCCCCACAATTCAGACCCCGCTGACAAACGAAGCCGTCTGCCTGGTGATGTTTCTCACATATCTACATGGAAGGTCTGCTCCCATGATCGGAGCTCACCACGGTGCCCGGCTTTCCTTATTGGACTGGAATGCACAGAGGCTGCCTTCACTGTCCAGTCCAGTTTGAATCTTCTTCTCATAACACAGGTGCGCCTCACTTATCTTGACAAATAATGAAATAGTGAAGCTTGCTGGTTTGTTGGATTGTGGAGTCACGCTACAAAGGCAATGTGCACTCACTTCTTGCTATGGGCTTCAGGAGGCATTTGGGTTTCTTCCAATGATGTTAAATATACGGCTGTCTTTGAAATTATGTTAGTACACATGGTAGTTGCAGCAGTAGCAGAAGGTACTGTTTTAGGAATTTTTGAAAGCAAGCAATTTTACAGGCAGTCTTTGCCACGTCGTAAAATATTTTTAGCCCCGCAAGCAGCATGGCTCTGTAGGGCTGAAACATCTCAGCAAGAGAATTTTCATTTCCATGAAATTTTTTGGACAAATATTTGTGGTCCCCTGAAGAGGAATCCCTCTGACTTTGGTTATCTGCAGACAAATCCTCTATTTCCATCACAGGTCCAAGTTTTCACTTAACCTGTGAAATATCTCAACATGTGCTTGATGGCTTGCCACAAACGTTTGTAGACATTCATGGCTCCCAGACAATATACCTTAATGACTGAGGTGATCCTAGAGGCTAGCACAACGAGGCACACATTTGTGGGCCACTACACTAAGATGGTGATCATGGTAAACATTATACCTGCTTAACATCATCATGTTTTGGTGGAAACAGGTATGGAAATTAATTTGATGATACCAACCTCTGAATGCCATTTCACCAACCTACTAGAGAAGAACAGAGTGAGAAAGGAGAGAGAGCATACATGTGTGGGTGATCAATAGGGAGCGGGAGCTTTGGGATGTAACTTTTATCTGATAATTATTTTATGTAATAGTGAAGTTTCTGAACTGTAGTCACTGCTAACATGAGAAGCAGGGTTAGAGACAGCTGTCCCAAATGAGTCCAATGTGCACTGAGTAGACCCACATCATATGTATCTGTTGTCTGAAAAGAGTATTAGTCTTGTTGACAGTTCAAGCCCATTCACAGAGATGGGCTTTTCCCTGTCCCAAAGGGTTTTTAAAATACAGTAAATGGACCAAACCTTTGGCCATGCAGCTATCCCATCTGTTCAAATTCTCTTCACAAGTCTAGCTATAATATGTAACTGCAGCCATGTCACTCATGCTATCCTTCCTCACAGGAACTAAGGAGATACATGTTGAGATTATTGGTTAATTTGGATCTCAGTGTCAGTGGCCTTTAAACAAACAGTGATGTTTCCAGATCATCATGTGTCCTCATTTGCCTTTAAACCTCTCGTGTTTCATGAGTGTTTATGCAAGCGTTTCATTTTGTCAGTTGTTATTAGTACTGCGCAGCTCCAAATAGAGTGGTAATGATAAATCAAGTCAAAGATTCCTTCCCATTGACACCATCATTATGTACAGCGGAAAGCCTGTATATTAAATCAACTGAAGAGTTACAAATTTATGTAAAGTTACATCATCATACCCAAAGTGATACAGTGCTGATTCAAGTTAAAATTTCTTTGTGAGAGGTAAAGTGTTTGTACAGTAAAATGAGACATAAGAATACTTTCTTCCCCTAGAGAAAAATCACATCTGATGCAACTTGATTTCCTGTTCTTATATCAAAATATTCACATTTCACTTATGGCATCAGGTAAACCCTGAATTCCTTCCACTCTTAAAACTTAGTGTACTTCATTGCTCTATATGACCTCTTGCATCCAAAAAGACTTCAAGCTTGGAGAAAGGAATTTTTCTTAATATGCTGTGATCTGGCAAATCTGCTCGCTGTTATCAAGCAAATCATTTGTAAAATGCGCTGATGAACTATCACCACTTTGATCTGAAGCATCTGAGCCCGGCGCTCACAGCACCCAGCCAGATTCTTTGGAGTGGACGGTTGTGCGTGATGCTGAGAAGTCCTCCCCTCTGGACCCAATATCCATTGTTATTACTTGATAGAAGAAGCATTAAGATGAGTCTCTGTTTCGTATTATTGAACAGCTTTGATGTCCAGAAAGGAAATTGTCTTTCTTTGGCATTATGTTACTATGCAATATCTACTACTACTGTAGCCCGATGAAACAGAAGCTACAACTTTCAAATACAAAGTGCTCATTAGAACATGGCAAGGTTCCCAAGGTATGGGATTCTTGAGCCTTATCTTGGGTCAGATTTCTCAGTATATTGTAGTTAAATTTGTGTAAAAAGAAACACATGTTGCAAATATTTGGTCAGCCTATCATACTGCTATCAAAATAAGATGTAATGTGAAGTCCTTTCTATGTGCATAATACCTTCCCTGACATATTTATTCACAAAATTCAGTCTGTTGTCTGTTGATTGGTCCACAACTTTGGAAGAGGAAGACACAATCAAAGGTTGTGATCGTCATTTCAGGTAAGCACACAACAGCAGTATTCAATTTAAGACTACACTACCCTGTCAAAATTAACACATAAGTCAGTACATTGTGTACACAGTATACTGCATGTTAGTTTACTAACAGAATACGTGATTTGAGAAACAGCAATTCAGTTCAGACATTCATCTTCCCCTCTGGATGAGTTACGATCCCCTGACTTTTCATCTAGTGTGCCACCATCAGATCAAACTTTCCATTTGTCCAATTAGCATAGCTTTTTCAATGTTGGCATGCTGAAGTTAGCATTTAGCTCAAAGCACTGTTGTACATCCATGTTGTGCCGCACTGAGCCGCTAGCATGTCTGTAGACTCTTAGTCTTGTTTATTTGTGGATTTGCTTCATTTCACATTGTCTGAGAGCAGAAAGTAACCAACCCAGTCAAAATAGCAGAATGTGACAAATGGTGTTACAGTGTGTTAGCAGAGATGTAGTGCAACTTTTAGGTTAAATTGACATACATACAAGTTTGCCACATTAAATCCTACTGCAGAAATATGCAGTAACACATGAAATTAATATTCTCCATACATACATACATAATATATTATATATTTATATTGTGTATATTTTGCATAATAAAACCAAGCATTAAGAGTCAAAATAAAAACTTAACACAGTCCAAACCCTCCCTTTTCATGAATCCTGACCTAATTAAGTTTAGCCCAGTAAAATAACACATTCATCAAAGTGACACTATCAAATCCTTTCATGACTACATGTACACGTAGATATGCAGTGTAATGACACTGGAATTAATTTATGATATCCTTTAAATTACTGTGCATATGTGCGTGTGTGTGGAGAGCGTGAGCTCTGGCACACCACAGGAATTAACACATTGGGTGTCATCCATGCCATAAATCTTCTCTTCAACTCTATAGCACTCTATATTTGGTTTTTAGCCTTCACACCAGCCTACTGAGAAGTGAACATAGTGTAATATGTGCTTGGAAAATGTCTTCTTAAAAGTTTTAAGCTGAAGTTGCTGATGCATGTGATTCCCAGAACTCAAATTTAGGGTTCTCAGTGCCAGTGCTCACCCAAATGTCAGTACAGACACGCAGGAATTCTCCAAAACCCATTATGGGTTCTGACTAATTGTTGGCGAAGGACTACTCTGTTCTATTTCCCTGTTTGGACTTTATCCACACATATACCAGCTACCACAGCCACACATGCTTGTGTGTGATCTTGTATGGACTGTCATGTGTGCTTGTGCAGGTGTACAACGTTAGCATGAACAAGGAGTCAGAGACACAACCCAGATCCCCAACTCCCCAAAATGGCCACCCCTGAGGATTTACAGAGAGCGATTAACAGCCAAACCCTCGAGACTCACACACCGTTTTGTGTGTTTTTTTGGCACACATCTCAGGAAATGGCTCCACTGACAGAATGTACTTTGTCTTCCCTCTACCCTCACTGATGTGGATAAGCAGAACTGCAGTGTTCTCCAAGCTGGAACAGCGCAATGTGTGTGTAGAACGACGTGTGAATGCATGAGTGTGCATTTGCTTTATGTGTGTGTGGTAGCCAAAGAGGACACAGGTGCGGCCTGTGCATATCACGTTGTCAGGATTGATTAGTTCCAGAGACAGAGACAAGATGTGAGGTTCCAGCAGCATACTGTCCAAACAACAGGCTCTTCTCCAGACAGCTGGATTTCCATTCAAACCATCACATGGACATCATGCGTGCTTAGTGGGGATATATATATATAGGTGAGTTGTGTGGGCTCAGAACTTCTTTGAGCAGTCCTTGCAAAGCAATGGAGCAATAGAAAGGAATTATTAATTTGACCCACGGAAAGCTGATTCATGGTGATTAAATGCACTCTGGCAGCCATAGCGGAGGTGTATGAGCTCAGCAACAATGCGAGTGAACAGATTGCACATCTAAATGTACAACTTGGTTTCATCAATAGGCTTCAACATATGTGGTTAATTTTTGCGTTGTTTTGACAGGAAATTTATCCAATTTCATCACTTATCAAAGATTTTTTGCCAGCTGTAGTCTAGCAACCAGCCGTGCGTGGGAGGTATGCCTGTGTGTGTCTCTGTGCTCAGCTCAGCCTTCAACTGAACTTGGAGCTCACCAGAAACCTCTGTTCCTCCTGTCATTTCCCTTCATTCTCTCTGCTTTTTCTTCTCATCTGTACGTTTATCAGGCAGATACATTCAAGCCCTGGGACACACATAAATTATTCGCTCAAGTTGAAACATTTTTAAACAACTTTCAAGTTGAAACTTTTTCAACTCATGCAGGCAAATCTTCACATTGATTCATGCCATACCGGGTAAATTCAAGTCTGATTGTGTCTTTCCATAGTCTTTGTTTTTAATCAGTAAGCTTCTAAAATTTGCTTCGCATTCTCTAAACATATGGTAAAGGGAACTTGATGATTCACAGGATAGGAAATGAGAAAAACATACTTTTGCTTCAGAAAATGATATACAACTTTTGAACTGTTGAATTACAAAAAATTTATTTGACAAATTTTTTGGCTAATCACACCTCTGAAAAGTATTTAGTTGAAACAATCAAAAAAGGAAAAATCCCATTTTTGTTGAACTCAAATGACATAAAGATGTGCATCCTGTAATGATGATTCATAAGTAGATATTGTTTTGTTATGAACGGCCAAACAAGCCACAAAAGGTTGGGGACCACTGAAGTAAAAGACTGCATTAGAGTCTATTGGACAGACAGTGGGAGTCAATTTGAATTTGATGGAGAGACAACAATTGTGATGAGAAGAGACAAAACAGCATTTATGGACAGCCTTGTCCATTTATAGAAGAACGTCAGCTCAATAGAGTTGGTACCCGTAATGTTTTTAACCAATAAATCATCAAGATATCCTTTTTGGAATGTAGTGCAATAGCATATAACAAGCAAAGCTGTACACTTGCTGTGGTTGGGCTCTCATACTCTGCTATTAACAAATGTTGATCACCTTGTCGTGGCTTGATTCCCACTTTTTCTGGTTAATATTGCCAGTTTTCAGTAAGGTGGCCATGAGAGTTCACTACAATGTATTTACTTTTAACTAAAATTTTAGATTTTCTGAACATGAATTGTATTGTCATCTCCATTTGTCATGTAATATAAGTGTTGCTGGCAAACTGAACTGACCCACACCCACATCACAACAATCTGTACTCACAACACGTAATGAGATAAATACAAAGCCTAAAATGGTAATGAGGTCCAAACAGAAGGAGTGAGGGAAATATGTCTGCACAATGGAATTGCATGGAGACATTACTAGAAATGGACTGACGGCAAAGTAATGGTCTGAAGGTCGATGTAATAGAAGGCTTAGTTTAAATCCTGAAATCCCAGGTTAGGTTCATAATTAACTCACTTATTAACACTAATAATGACATGCTTGTTTTAGTAACCCTTAATTTCACTGCTTCCTGATCTTTTCATCTGACCAAGAGGTGAAAATGGCTTGTTCAATATTTTCTGTTGTCACTTAATCCAGTCTAACATTCAGGCTTTGATAGAGTAACATCAGCGTCATATCAGTGTCCACAACTGTAATCTGAATTTTCAGAATTTATGCTTTTTTAAAATATATTTGGATACAATCAGTTTTTCATCAGAACCTCCATTATTGCACCAGTTGCCAGGGGATTCATGACGCAACTGCAGAGCCTCAACATCTGGGCAGGGTTCCCATCTGTCTGGTCCTGTGGCCATGTTGGAGTACAGCCACCCCCATTAAGCACAGGCTTCACTGCCCAGCCCATCTTTCATCTCTCCGTTCCACAATATGTTAAAATCCCCAAGTGATCAGAGAGCCAAACATTACAAAATAAGCCCAACATCTAAATGTTAATGATCAACTTGTTCAGTCAGGAGAGGCTCACGTTAAGGAAGAATGTTTTTTATCAGATGGCTGAAATCAATGAAAAGTATCTAATTTGCAGATAAGCTTTCGTTATTTTATCTCATAAATGATCTTAAAGGTAATATGCATCATCGTGTGTGTTGCTTTCAACCTGATGTTTAGGCTGGTGATGGACTAGAGATGGACTGGCAACCACACTGGCATTAAAAGTGGTCGATTGCAAGTCATAGCTGCAACATCTGAACTCAGACAGGGATCCTACTGGTTCGATGTTAACAGCAGAAACCAAAAATGACAGCATAACAAAAAAATATTGTGTTGTGGGATAATCTCTAAAATGAGAGCGAGAGAAATGCTTGAAATGTGACTTTATCAGAGCATGTGAGAGAGTCGTGAAAGTCAAGGTGGAGTGTGTGTCAGAAGAAATATGAATTATGATTCATACACAGATGATTTGCCTTCACATTCCTTTACACACAGTAGCACTCGGTGTCTGTCTATCTTATTGTTACAGGAGCAGGAAACTGTGGGTCTAGATTCGGAACAGCAAATTACAATTAGATCGCAATTCAGTTTATCTCCAAGGGCTTCTGTGATTTAGTTTGACATTTTAACATCAAGGTTTATCTGATTACATAATTTACTTCATGTGAAACACTATAATAAAAAACTTCCACAGACAAATGTGACCTAAGAAGGTGCTTATATATGCTGCGGTTCCAACACTGGAGTTTTTGAATACTGAATCTTTTCTTACCAGTCCTTTCATATTAGATGCTGTACCCCACAAAATAAAATAGGTTTTATATCAGGAAATCAACTGACTAGCACCCTATCCACTCATATTGCCGATATTACTGCTAAGTACTGTGCGTTCATTAGCCATGCTGGCCAGTGGATGCTGGCTACTCTGCTTCCTTCCTTTGCTGTTTCCAACCATCTGTTGGAGAATTATTTCTAAACGCTTTTCAATGCATGCTCGACAGCTGCTGCCATTTATTTCAAGTAGCCACAGCTATACTCTTGTTCCTAATCATGTTAATGTACTTATCTCACTCCATAAGAGCCTGTATATATTAGAAAACATGAGCTGGATGGCGGTGTGTCCAGCTGTTTAAAAATGATGCACTTCATTGTGTTAAGGAGATATTTATACTGATAGCTCTTGTCAGTTTTATTCTTTGCATCCAGTCTAGTTTCCACTGAACATGAACATACTGCAGTGGAGCTCTTCGCATATTTTTCTACAGCCTAAATATGTGGTTTGCCCAAGAGCCAACACACCTTTCGCTATCCTTCACAACAGATTTAGATGCCTCATGAATGCACATAGATTGACATCTGGCCCAAGATGTTGGAAAGATAGGTGTATTTTAAGAGTGTGTGTCTCACTTCCTCTGCCTTCACTCTTGATTAAGCTCATTATCTTGCCAAAGGGAGCTCTTCTTTTTTTGTGCCATCAGTCAGCTCTTTCTTGGCTGGACCCCCTTAAAGCAGAGTTGTCCAGCTTGTTATTTATCTTTAGCACTGTGGGAATGGCTGATTAAGATCCTCAGAGACCCATTAGAGCAGGCAACCTGTCCCACTCAGCCACTGCCACCATCCATCATGCAAATCTAGAACACGAACTCCACGCTCAAGTCTACCACAGTCTGCTTTATTATACCCTCATGTCAAAAACCAGTAAAACGTCTGCTGCTAACAATTCTGGACACTTCCTTTAAAAAGCTCCCATAATAACAGAAATGGGACACCAGTGGGTGAGCGTGGAAGGAGCAACAGGTCTTGTATCAGTAGGGCTTGGTTAGCCAGGTTTGACACCCTCACCTTTGCTCTTGCCCCGTATCTCTTTTCCCTGCGGTAGCTGACCCAGGTACCCGGCTGCTGTGTGTTATTCTACCCTCGACTCGGAGAAGGAGGTAATTTGCAAAAAAGGCTTCAGGACGCTCAGGACTAGGGTTCCAGCCTAGAGGCCCCCTGACAGGTCCAATATGGATTCCAATGGAAAATCTCTTAAAGCTGCGGTTTGGACATCCACCATTGGGCCTGACTGAGCTCCAGAAGTATCCTGGGGGCCATTTATTCTGATAAAAACAGTATGTTTCCCCCTTTTTGATACTTTTTCAAATGTGAAATTCACTTGTGCTGATAATTATGTTCACCGCAAAAATTGAAGTGTCTGCTAATGCCACTAATCCCTTTTTTCACATCAGAAGGTTATCAAGGCAAATGCGGAAATGCTATTCAGCTGCACTATTTGATACATTTTAAAGCTGAAATCAATCTCTTGTGCATTTGTTTTTACCATCAACATTATTTCTGTTGGAATCAGCTCATATGACCCTTCAGATGTATGAGCATGCACAATGCCAAGAAATGTAGATGAAGTAAAATAGCTGCCTAAGTTTAAGTTTGCTACAATGATGAAGTGTTTATTTGGCAGAAAAAAAATCAGTGCTGTTAAAACAATTAAAAGACACAACCACATTTTGATTCATTGTTTGCCAAGACGCGTCTGTATTTTTCATCTGTTTAAGTAACCTAAATGCAGCCACACAGTGTGGAGTCTCTCTACGCAAATGTGTCTTCTGTCAAATATCCCCTTTTTTCCGTTTAAGGCATAGAAGTTTTTGCAAATCAGCTCTTTTTCAAACAATGCAGATAGCCCCATTACATGCCTGATTGTAATTGATGCCTTTGATTGTGTCAAGCTCTGCCATCCACAGACATGTAACTAGCTCGAGGCCGCAGACCTTCGTCATGTGAAGCGAAATCCCCAAAACAGCACGCACTACTGCTGCTGTTGTGTATCAAACCAGACAGAGGAGAAAACTAACAGTCTTTATTAAGACCAGCCGCAAAACCCATATGCTGTTGAAGCTGTTCATCTACAGCAAGATGTAAGACTAATGAGGAAAAGCCTTGCAAAGACCCTCCCAGTTTTGTGACAAACCCAATGTGGTCCTAAAATGCACGGGACAATGTACCAAACATAGCACAGATAAAAAATAAAGTGACTTACCTAAAACTAGACAATATCTGAATATCTTTTGAGTAATTTCATATTTTTCTGTCACCAGCTCGGAGGTACCGAACAGTTCAGTTTCATTCATCACATCAGTCATTAAATGAGTGGATTTGTTCTGTTATTCCATTCGAGGAAGAGCTGAAAGGAGTTCTGGAAGCAATCAGATGTTTATGTATTTGGCAAAAACCATATTCACTTAATGCTGAGTATAAAATGGAACTGAGGCAGCTGGTGGTTAACTGCTTACTATCGCAGCCATTAGGCTGTCAGTTTTAAACCAGTCATATTTCTTCATTAGCTTGAACCACAGTGTTTTACTGGGCTTTGAGGGCTTTTAATGATGAGAGTATAAGTCTTGGTGAATGTGTGCAGCACCATGACCAACCCCAGTCCCCCAGTCTCTATTTTAACTGTTGTCTTGGAAACTATAACAGTAAATTCTTTTCAGTTTTTTCTTGTCAGTCAACATTAGGAGCTTGGATATGTGTTTCAATCACAGCTGATCATCATCTGATCAAGGAGAGCACAAGTTTTAACAGTGAAGAACAATAATTCTGAAGTACGAAGTTTTATTCTTCACAACCATCTGAAGTTTTTAATTTGATGTCATGTTTACAGTGGGACAGAAGGAAGATCTTGGTTAACAGGACTATAGAGTGAATATAGTCTCAATAATGATGATAATAATAATGATTTGTAAATGTGTATTACATGATTTATAACTGAAAAAAAGATTTGAAAATATTTTACTTATAGATTTTTAACTTCAACTTCTCAGATCTGATCCTTTTCCCTTTAAAAAAGCTTCCTGCGCTTACAAATGTCTTGTGTTTCGCTTTCATCACCCCTTGATTAGAGCACATACATTTACCATCCACAGACTCTATACATGTCTATAAATGCAAATATATGGTTTATATAAGCTACTTCTAGGTGGTAGAGTTGTTCGTCTGCTGGGAAAACAGCCAGTCCAGGCAAAAAGCGGATACAGGTGTTGTGCCGTTTTCCCACTCCCTGGCAGAATCCTACTCTCCTGAAAGTACAATAATTTATATATATATATATATACAATAATTAATTAATAGTTACAAATCTTTTTTGTCAGTTACAAATCATGTAATACACATTTACAAATCCTATTGAGACTATATTCACTCCATACAGGACTGCCACAATTTAATTAAAAACGTAATGAAATCAGATTCCCATTGATCACTCATTAAGCTAATGTTAAATATATAGATCCTCTTAGGTCTCCACTGATTGGCTATTTGTTCAAGCTGGAGTCAGAAATTATTTTAGATCAATTCAACCTTCCCAGGGGAATGTAAAGCCAAATCATTACTGGTCTCACAAAGAAGTGGATTTCCTCTCGATCTGCAAAATAAACAAAGAACTTGCCTGTTTCCCTGTAGGTTGCACAGGGGGTCAGACATGGCTTGTGTTAAACCTCCTTTATTGCCTTCTGTTTTGCGAACCAATGCTGATGAAGAGGTGATCAAATGTTGTCTGAATAATTATGGAAAAGTCAAGTTATGAAGATGAAATTTGAAATGCATTAGTCACAGTTTGTATAATAATAAGGTCTGTTTTGTTTTTCGAACCACTCAACAGGATCTTAAAACAAGGCTGAATCCTGCTTTAATATCAGTCTTAGAGGAGCAGATTAGTTTCAGACATTCTGACAGCTGGGCCTAAATGGAAGACATTTTATTTTAATGTTTTATGACTTGAAAATGTGGACTTTATATGTTTGAAATTGATTCAGCACACATTTCACCCAGGCCAAAACGCTCTATTAGTTAGAAACATTCAGTAACTGTTTGGATCTCAGCGGGATCCATTCAGCTTGTCCACTGCCACGGACCAGCCTTAGGAAAGAAGCATAATGTTTTAATAACAGCAATCTGCATGGCTCTTTTTAGGCTCTCTGTCATCAGTGCCACACACACCACAACATATTTGATATCAAAATGCATTCTGTCCAGCCTTGTTACACTGCTACAAGTTGTGGTGTAACCTTTTGCACATATCGTGACACTTTTATATTGAAATTCTATACTGAGCTGTCAGGTGGTCAAGGGATGGGAGCACAAACAGTTTACATCACCAACAGTACCAACAACAACAAAAATCTCTTTAACGGTTAAATCCACACTTAATAAAAATGGGAAAAAAGACTGCTGCTACTGTGATAGATTGTGGATATATCCTTAATTTAGTTTCTCTGCAGAAAACTGAGACGGCCTGCTGAATTTACAAGCAGTGAATTCTATAATAATTTGTAATTTATTTTAACCTTTATTTTTTGTTATGCACCAAAACATGCAGCAACTGGTCAAAGACTTTCATTGTGAGTGCTGCTTTGTAATGACCCCAGGTATGGTTTGACTCACAGAGCAGCTCTTTGTGTGATGGACACCTGGAGGAAATCGTGAAGGAGGATGGAGGTGGAGCAGGACTGGTCTGTGGTTCAAAGACTTTGTTTCTCCTTCTTTTCTCTATGATTTACTGTGTCATTCATAGCTCTACTTGGACTGAGTGAGTTACTGGACGGTATGTAAACATTAATTTTGTAAAACTGCATTGGCCATTCCAATTAATTGATTGAAGATTTTTTCAATAAGAATTCAAATTTTTGGCATCACAGGCCTCCAACAATCTTTTTTTTATCTAAGTGCCACTCTCATCGCCAGACCTCTGACCACACAACGATGTCCAGTTAACTGTGAGCAGCTAAAAATGTTCCACTGGAATTACATGTTCACCACAATTTCCTGGAATTCCCAAGAGATCATAAATCACTGTTGGGTTAGTCAAATAAAACACTTGTGTTAATAGAACATCAACAGCAAATGACCCTTAAAGTGAACATCTGTGGGCCATATTGGGCAGATTTCCCTATTATCTCTAGGAGTGCACATGTGAAAGGTGATGGTGATTCACAACTGACTGAACAAAAAGGTAAAGGTGAGATAAAAAAAACACAAAACACAAGGTTTTGTTTTCTGGCAGACTGCGAGCAGGCCTGCCTTGCTCAAGGGTGTTGTTATAATAGTGGCTGCCCTTTATTTTGTTTGTTAAGGGAATGAATGCAGTGACCTTTTGTTCACACCCCAGTTTCGTAACATTAGAGCTACAGCTACTAGGTACAGTTAGCCATCTCATGTAGAATATATATGAGTGAATGAATTGTTCAAAGGTTGATATTTGGCATCTAGGCTCTGACCTCATCACTCCCTACACGGATGCACCAAGCTCTGCACAGCAGGGATTGGGGAGTGACAATAATGACTTCTCCCTTGGGAAACGCAGACTCTGAGCCCACAGGTGGAAACTGAGGTGGAAGTGCGGCTCATGAAATGCTTAATGAACAGCAGCAGTGGCGATAGCAGCAGTAGTGGCAAATGGCAGCTTAGCATTCAGTGTGGCAGTAGGCAGGTACACCGTCATAATGCAAAGGGTGCGTTGGATATGTGTTTTATTTTACCAATACTGTCTATACAGCCGCACCTCATGGTTTACTTCCAATGCTAAATTTAGTGGCAATGCAGGAAGGAGTTTACTCTCTATGTAGCAACTGTAGAAAGCATCAAAGTCTATTGACACCTCTTCAGACAACTAAAAACTAAACAGCGTCGTTTGGGTCTGAAACTGAAAATGTGGGGGTGTGGAGTTAGAAAGCAGTGAGTTTACCAGACATCTCAACTCGTTATGGCAAAAACGGTTCATTTTAGTGACTTTGTTCCTTTACTCTAGTTTAGTAAAAAGAACAATTCTTTTTTTTAAGTCATTCGTTCATTCATTCATCTCATGATCGAGCAATGGACTCAAGCTGACTTCCTCAAGTAGCTTGTAGGCCAGCCCTGTATGTAAATGGTGTCCATACCATTTCCATACTTTCTGCGTTTATGGAAGCAAAACACAGCAACCACACATGATCCAAACCATGTTCTGTTTACGATCCAAGTCAAATGGTTCAAATTTTGTTGAAAAGATTACAGTGTAAATCTTTAAAGTAAACACAAACAGTCTGTAGTGCCTGCCGCCTCTGTGTTTGGCACATGGTTTCTTTAGGGGGGGATAAGTTGTGTAGCAGATGAGGGAAAGAGGGAGAGAGAAGAAGGTGAATTGTGCCAAAATATGTTGCTCTTTTTTTAAATATTGTTTTTAAGGTTTGCCCTATGACATCCATCTTCCCTAGTTATCCTGCCACCATGTCGACCTCCTTTGCCGGGTCTTTACATGTGCCTGAAAAATATCACAAGACAAATTAAACAACCACAGCAAGATTATCCAACAAGCGAGCCTTGGAAAATGTCCAAGGTAGACATCTGAGGAGCTTTGTTTAGGTCGACTAAAGAAGCATGAGTTTCGTTTACTGTTCAGAACTGAGCCAGTGTACAGCTGCTGGTGTGCAGACATTATACAAGATGATTATAGATTTTCACCATGTAATCATCTCTTCTAATCACAAGATAGGGCTCTCTATTTTCGGCATCATACTTAAACGCAATTACATTAACTTTCTGGTCAAATGTTGGATTCTTGAGAGCTTGTTTATACACAAGAAATGTGAGCTTGGGTTTTGTTTATGTATTGCAGAGGCATCTTAACATTTAGCCAGATATAAGAGCGGTCTGAGTTCAGGGCGGGGAGGTAAATATTGCTACAGGGTGGTTGTGGTTTTGGGATTGTTGTTTCCAAGAAGGACGAAGGTAAAAACAGAAACCACCTTATTTTCAGTTGTTAGGGTTGAAAGTATTTAAGTGAAATGATCCTCTTCAGAATATTTGGAAGTAAACGAGGAGGGAGATGGTGATAACACAAGAGAAAATAAAATTTTTGTGTCAAACCAAAGCTTTATGAAAAATACTTTCACACGATTGTCACGACTGGTGGAACGAAGGACTGGACCCAAAAGCACGACTCACGAGAAGAGGTTTTTCAAAAGAAAGATGTTCTTTTATTGTGTCTGAGAACACACTATGGTAAACGTGGCTA
>JAVQJL010068317.1:0-27723 GCA_036024295.1 Nannoperca obscura
CGCAGAGACTAAGGAGGCTCCTTTTAATGGGCAGAGCACCCCGCACCCAGGTGTAGCTCATTGCCACTGATCAACCCCACTCAGCACCTGAAACACAAAACAGACAGACAAACAGACAAGGAAACCGACAGCAACAGGCAGGGACACCTAGTGCCCAGGAGTAGCGGTAGCAATAGGAGCAGGGGCCGTAACACCCCCCCCCTAAGAACACAGGTGTCCCCACAACAAAACTACCGATTGTAATGCTTATGTGCCACCTGCAAGACAATGTCCCCTTTAACCCCAACCTGACTCTACCCTGTCACCCGGCAACTCCGATGCCCGGAGAAGCACTTTTAAGAGTGACCGAGGGGAATAAGGATTGATGCTCCTGGAGACATCTTAACTAGGTGCTCTGGACAAAGTATCAGCCACCCCATTATCTGAACCTTTAATATGGCGCACATCCAGACAGTATGACTGCATGACTTTGTTCATGAACATAAAATACAAAACATTGATTTCCATTCAAAAAAACAACTTAGTAAGAAGTAATGTGCTTTAAAAGACATTTTAAATCCACAGATAATCAAAACATCACATTAGATTTGCAGAGGGTAAAAGCATACACTTACTGTGTGACATGTCAGTCGCTGAGCTCTTCGGATTTCTTCCTGTTATGGCAGGTACTTCATGTCGTATCTTTTTATGGCCTTGTTGCCTGGATGACCCTCACCAAACTTTGTTATCCCCATAGTAACCAAATCAGGCTAGCTATAAAAACCTGTCCTGGTTTTGTTTTCCAGGTGTGGAGGAAGAAATCAAAGAAAGAAGCAGGATGCAAAGCATCCCAGCTGTCATGTTTTACTACAGTATCTTCTCAGCAGAGGCTCTCATCAACAGAGTAATACACCAAACTGAGATGATTTCACCCTCACTTTGATTCTTAGATATTTATTTCATTTTATAAATGTATTGTACAGTAACAAAGCAATTGTGACAAACAAGGTTAAGCTCAGTTCAAAGTTTCACTCCTGCACAATTTGTTAAGGACAACCAGATCAAAGATTCATTTTTCAACCAACATTACATGATTTGCTTATTTTCCTCCCTCTACGGCATGGAGCTGTCACTGATTTGATTTTATGATGCTACAGATGTAAATATGATATGGCCATGTTTATTAAGCATTTCCAATAATACAGCACTTCCAAATAACTTTTCTCCTACATGAATAAACAACATGAGGCAGAAAACAAGGGTCTCCCTGTATTGTATCTCTGTAACAGTTAGGTAACAGTGGCCTCTAGTGAAACAATTGTGTGATACCATTATGTTGTATTATCAAGGATAATTGGGTCACTTTAACATAAGAAGTTTTGGGAAAGCTTGAGGAGCAAAATCATTTAACGTAGTAAATGTATGAGTTTCTCTGAGTAATAAGAGCACTTAAAACAGGCTATGTGGTAAAATGGCAGGCTGGTTGTTGTTTCAACCTTTACTGAAACAAAAGTGGTCACTGCTTTATCAGTTTAAGCTTAAGAAATAGAAACACCAGAGTGAGAAATTTGATGGAACAACATGGTTACTGGTTTTAGCAAGACACAACTGGAACTTTGAATTATGTCCCAATTACTTTACATTGTCAAATCCTCTCCAGTTGCATCCAAGACCTGCAGCTTTCTTTTGATCAAATTTGAAGAACACTATTGAAAATGACTCCATTACTGGAGCCAAACGTTGGGCTTGGGAATTTGTTTGAGTGACACTGTCAGTACTTTTATGGCTCCATCAGAGTCCCTCTGTGCCAGCACTGTTGCTCATTAGTCAACTGTAAAAGAACGTGGTGTTCCAGGCTTGTGGATCTATAAATGTGAAACACCATTTTCCCAAACAAATAAACAATCCTTCTCATCTTGGCAACACAGTGCTGGATAATTACGAGTTTCAAAAATGAATCTGTAGCAAGCAGAAGCTTATTATTTATTTTATTGACAGTGCTTATACTACAGGTCATTCAACTGAATTCAGGTTAATTTGATGTCATATAAATGTGTGACAAACAACATTTATCTGTTATAATGAAATCATATTGAATGGTATATATCCATATTGACTGCAGATGTTGGTATTGTTGTTTCACTGTTGACGGACACACACACACACACACAAAACCGACAACTACACTATCTCTATATGAAAAGTGGTCCACTGTCTTTGTCCAGACATGTCACTTGTACATACATCAGATTGTGAGCCAGAAGACTCTACATTGTGCTGACAACACTGACACAATGACATAATTTCCTTTTAGGCAGTATCCCTCCCTTATTACTACATCACGTTTAGCTAAATGTACTCTTGGTGTTATGTGTGGAGAAACAAACATTGTTACAGGACTAGCTTTTTGTTTGACATATGAATTTCTGCATGGAAATTGGATTGTGTATCATTTGTTTTGTTTAGCAACTGGTAACTGCCAACTTGTGTCCAACTGAAGTCAGTCAACAGTCAATTAAATACATGCATTCAAATTTTATTTTAATGTTTTTTATATATGGAAACAAGATTTTGACACAGGGCCCCTTTACTGTACGAGGTTTCAGGATAAGGTTAAAATGCAGGAGCCACCTGAGGGCCTTTACCATTTTAGCTTAATTAAGAAAATGACCAAAAACGAATTGCCAAGCAATTCTTAGGACCCCCATACTTTGGGATAGTGGTTTCAATAAAGGATAGGATCCTCATTGAAATCTCAAATGGCCTTCTATATGGTGACCACCTGTATATTACAGCAATCATTTTACAACTCCACAAAACGCATTCAATTTCCATCATTTTTCCCAAACAGCTTGTGCAGCATAAGCCTTGTTTTATGGACAAACAACTGCCCAGAGGGTCTAGCCGGCCAATATTTACCTCAGTATCTCCTGTGCAATATGTGGCCTGCCAACCAACAGCAGCAGGCAGTCACCACAGTGCTGTAGAAGCTGAGATGGAGTTGTGAGGAAAGCTACTTTCATTGTTGCTTTGACACTTATGGAGCTAAGTAGATACATTTAAAATATATTGAGAGACACATATTCTGTAGGGCTTCCTGTATCTGTATCTTTATTACGCTGTTCTGAAAAATAAAATATTGCAGCTAAATGTCTGTGTATAAGGTGCATGTGTTTCCTGATATGATAGCAACATTTCAGCAGATTCCACTGGGTACTGTGGGGAGTGAATGAAGAGATAAGACAGAGGGAGCGTGGCAGATAAACTCGTATTTGGATGAATGCTGAGAATCTCACCCCACTAGGGAACAGAAAATGAAAAAGAATCTTCCACTAGCTAACCAAACACCAACTTTGCATATGAATAGAGAGAATATGAGAAATCATAACTATGACTTTAATATTAACTACATCTGGAACTTGAATTATTCATGAGGTGTGCATCCTGTTCGGCGAGGGCTGTGTGTGTGTGCGTGAGGGAGCATGAACATTATGGCCCGTATGTGTTATCTCCTTGCCTCCTCTTCTGTTTTCTCATTAAGCAGATGGGTGAGGAACAATATTTAGTGTGTATATATATATTTATTTATTTTATATTTATATTATTTATATATTTATATAATATTAAGTGTTATTTTTTGGCAACACTCAGTCGTTTCCTCACTATAAAATGGGCTGTTATCTTGGGGGGGGGGACAAACAGGCTGCTTTTGGTGGAAGGTGCAGCAGTCATGATGACAGAACGTGGGCCAATGTTTACTCATCTTGGGAATGAAAGACTCCTCTGACTTTGCAGAGGATTTAGAAGTTAGACAAGCATGTCCAAAACACACACACAGACACACACACACAAACTCATATCCGTACAGACAAATAGAGCCTTCTGACTCAATTTCTTCTTTTGCCTGTTTCTCCTTCTGCCACTTTCTCCTTAATTAGTTCGCCTCCCTTGTTCTTCCCTTCTATCTCTCCTAGTTTTTCTCCATTCTCTTGCTGCCTGTCCTGATTTCAAAGCAATACTTCACTTTGCAACAAACTAAATTTCATTTAGTTTCCGAAAGGGGCATTTCAGTGCTCAAATGGCTAAAGATAAGGAACAAGTTGTGTTTTTCATTTGAAGCTAGAAAGATACTTGTTTTCTACCCAGCCAACTGGAAGCTCTGCATGATAGACCTTTGAGATGTGACTGACTGTTGAACCTCTTATTTCTGATTCTATCTTGTTCAGTATCTTCAGGGTGACCGGCCTGCTGTGTCCACACAGAGGCTTTTATCATTAATTTATTGGTATGTTTTCATCTTTAAGTCTATTCAGGGTTTGCCGTCCAACTATTTGTGTTTCTATATTTCTCAATCACATGGTGGAAACTGCAGTGATAGTTTCAGGAATTGGTTTTGTTATCTGTCCTGGATGGCCAGAACTGATTGACGCAAAAGGTGCCTTTTGTAACTGTGAATTGTAACTGTGAGTTTAAAATGACAAAGATGGAAATCTGGATGACTTAATAACTTGATATCTTTGCATTTAGTTTTAGATTAGCTTTTGACTCTGTGAACCTGCTGGCTTTAAGCTGGTGGACTGAATTTGAAGTTTTTGTCAGATTCTCTTTTTAACAACCTTTTTTATTTTTACTTTTTCATTTTTGCACTCTGTCTCTTCCTATGATTTTGTTTGTGGTCCTTTGTTAATCTGAAAAAGATTGTTCTTGTTCAGGTGCGTAAAGGGGACCTTCAATTTATTTACTGTCTCATTGCACAAGGAAGTTTAATAGGAAGTTGATTGGAATATTGATCAATATTGAATCGTATTCCAGTAATGAGCTCAATGATGACAAAATGCCACCTGCAAACCTTGTTGATCATTCATTCAGAAACAAATGGTGTTACAGTTGAAAGGGCAGCTTCCAAACTTTTACAATCAATTTGAAGGGGGGAAACAATCTATATCTTTCTGTACATCCATATATGATCTGCACATGCTTCACTGCTCCACTGGGAAGATGCGCCTCTGTCCTTTCCACTTCTTGTCATTTACAAGTGCTCTTTACCATGTCTTTTGAATGGTGCATTTTTCTCAGGAGAACTAGCATTGAATAGCTGACGTGTATAGTTTCTGGGAAACAAGATCACTTTATGGGCTTCCAAACTGTATTTTCACCTCCCGTTTTCTGTTAATACTGTTGCTTAAGTAGAAAACACACAGTAGTATAACTGCTTCCAGCAATTGGAGCAAGTGATGCGTGATTGAGGTGCTAATAGAGAGCCACTCTGATTGAGTTAAAAAAGGTAAAGCTATAATTAAAGGTACATTTGCAGATATTAAAAAAGAAAAAAATAATAAAATTATTAGATAGCCAGGTAACTACATGCACTACAGCAGTACAGCACAAACTTATTATTTTGGACAATTTATTTTAGTTATTGATATACCGTAGCTTTTATTAATTACTTTTCAATACAAATGTAGTCTTATAAATCATATTTTTCTCTTTCTGTTGTTTTCTCTTCATTCTTCAGCAGATGTCATTGATGATTTATTATTTATTTTGCTTAATAAAGAAATGGAAAATGTAGATAACGATGTTGAGTTCTGGATCTGTACAGCTCCCTTTTGTTTGAAATTTGTCAAACAATCAAATTTGTTTTGAATTAATCATCACTTAAAGTAAGTAATCTGCCTTATTCAGTCAAAACTTTTGAATAAGTTCAAAAGAAATGAGAACAAATGGAATAAATACAACATTATATCACACAAATATCATCATCATCTCCATCATCATTGACTTTCAGACCTGATTTGGGAGGATCTAAAATATTCATATCATCCCAACAGGTAATCAGAGCTGTAATCAGGTTATAGACTGTGCACACACACACACACACACACACACACACACACACACATATATACACACACACACACACACACACACACACACACACACACACACACACCCACACACACAGTATGTCTCCACACAGAGCATGCAGGTTAACAGCTGCTGAACACAGGGGCTGTTAAATATTTCAGGGGGTACACACATTCTCACACCAGCCCGCCTGCCCTGCCGGCATACTGGGAGGTGTTATGCCAAAAAAGCATGTCCATGACTTATTAATGCCACAGAGAAGGATGTCAAATGATGAATGATGGAAGGAAATAATTTGAATTTGCACACATTATGAAGGGGGGAATTGTAAATGGTGATTTATATGTGTGTTTGTTCCAGTGAGCTCATTAAGATAGAGTTTGTTTAAAAGTTTTTGACAAGTTGAGGTAAGGTACTCAAGTTACTTCAACAAACTTCACTCAGGGTTTCAGGTCTTTCTTACACACACTCTTTCACCGTCTTGTTTTATGCATAATTGCTATAGATTTGATTGTTTTTGCCGTTTGTATTTAAATCTGTCATATTTATTTGGGATATAAATAGGTGTTTAAGTGAGAGATTTCTTAGGATTGTTTCTTAATGTAAAATGTCAGAACTGTTTCAAACTTCTTCATCATCATAAAATGATCTGGATATTCTTGATATTTATATTTTTTCTAAACCTTGAAGGTTATGGGTTTAATCTGGGACTTTACATTTAGATTACATTTAGGCATTTAGCAGATTCACACAGTCCAAAGACCTGCAGTCTTTAGATTTAAAATTTCCTGTAAGTGTGACTGTGAGTGTCTATATGTGTTATAGTTCTTGGATAAACTGGTACTTTTTAGTCCTTGCAACTTTATTTTCCAGAAGAGGCATCATGGGTAGGGGTTCGGGTTAACGTGGCTTTATTTGTTTGGAGACTTCTGGACCAAAATGATGTCATGGTGAAAATGAAAAAGTAATAATATTATGTTCAGTGACTTGCCATTCTATACATTAACGCTATTCAAGGACGTTTAGCACTGATTTTGATAGTTTTTCTGTTTAATTCAATTCAATTTTATTTATATAGCGCCATATCATAACAAAGTTATCTCAGGGCACTCTATCACATGGAGCCGGTCGAGACCAACTTCCACACACACAAAGACCCAACGTTCCCACCATGAGCAGCACTAGGCGACAATGGCAAGGAAAAACTCTCTGCCCATTTCTTCTTAATGTGTCTTTTAGTAAATGCTGCCTTTTAGTTGAACACATTTGGATAATGGTTCAACTTGATGATAAGATGTGCAGTGGTTTATTTGAGAATACTGAGCTCACAACATTTACGTCAGAGGAAGCATCTGCAGGAGGAAATACTCCCAGATCCTGGAGGCAGATCCTTTTTTATCATGTCATTAGGGGATTTACTCCTCTGACTTCAGCTCTGTGTTGCCTTTTGTTTAACTGCAGCATGATGAAACAATGTTAGAACCCTAATTAGGTGGAAGACTTACCAAGCTCCTCTATGAGGTGACTATAATCAATGCGTTCCTGAGGGCTGAGGGAGGACAGCTGAAATCTGGGCGGCTGCTTTTCTTCCTCGCGCTCTTCCTGAGAGAAAGAACAAACCTTGTAGCACCAACAGCTTGTTTAAAACAGACAGTGTGTGTGTGTGTGTGTATATATATATATATGTATATATATATATATATATATATATAGTTTTTAATTTTTTATACATAACAGAGTTTGCATGTTTGTGCAGATATTTGTGTTGTTAATGTAAATATGAATCTCCACCTGTGGCTCCGGTGCTACAGGGGGGTTGGCGAGAGGGAAGGCGATGCTGGGGGCTCGAGGAGTTAGGATGTCGTTTTCTCGCTCCTTTGTCGGAGGCGTTGTGGCTTTCTGGCCCATGTGCTGGTCGATGACGTCACAAGCAGCTGGGAGAGGGTACAGTGATTACGGAGAAAGTCAAATTCATCAGTCGAAACTGAAACGTACAGTACGTCAGAAGGCGTGTCCTTCAACTGGATGTGTTTATGGTGAAAGGATTCTTTTAGGAGGTAAATAAACAAACCTCATCTCATTAAGAAGACTAACTTGAGAGTTCTCTACAGAATCAAGTTGCATCAGCTATTCATAAATCCATGGCTAAGTGTGCCGCCCCTCAGAGGTTCTCAGTAACTACTAGCAAGTTTCATTTATAAAATCAAAAGAACTTAAAGAAAGCATTAGTTAGTAAAGACTTAGTTTAACATTAGTAGCGTGTCCAATCAGAAACGACCAACTATGTAAACAGGAAGCCACTGCAGCATCGCTAGCTGTGACATAACTTCCAAAATGAACAGTTTTGGAGGCAAAACAAAACATTACACTTAACTGGCCAATCCTTTGTAAATGTAGGCATGACATTATTTTATTTAAAGAAGCATATGTGGAGAAACAGGTTTCAGAATTAGTGGGATTTATGTTAAAAAATATCTGATTACAGTAACTAATCTCTATGCAAGAACTAGTTTCTGTGTTTTAATATAGCTATAACTAGGCTTTGTTTGAACTTTGAAACAGGCTCCTGATCTCTTACCCATCTCCACCAGCTCAGAGTCCGTCATGGAGTCCCTGAACTGAGGGCCGTTTTCTGCAGTGGGTGGAGGAGGACGTGCGAGGGGCTCAGAGTGTTGTGAGGGACTGCCGGGCCACTGTAAATTATCAGCCAGCTTGGCCCTCTCCTCCCTGGCTGTAGGGTCGTCCCAAACTATCTGTTCACTCTGAGATGGCTCTGTGTTCATGTCCATAGCTGCTTCTCTGGAGACCCTGAAAATCAGGACAGAATGAGGGGAAGTTTGTTTGATGAGGAGGAGTGTGAAGCCTGCAACAAGGCTTCCTTACCTCAGAGCTTCCAGAGTACGTCTGCACCCACTGCGTCCCACCCGGCTCCCATCGGGGGTGTGAGGCCCTGAGTCGGCCCCTCCTGAGCCCATCCTGCTGAGCCTGACTGAGGCACGCCTCCCGGTGGTCAGCTTGGTGGCTGACATGATCTCCTGGAGCTGCCTTTGCAGGTTCTCTCTCATTTCTAGAGTCTCTGAAATATCTGGACACAAGAGGTCGTCGTGAAGTGCGTGCAGAAGCTTTGTGGGATTAAAAAAGGAAGTCAGAAACGGACACTCACCACTTCTGTCTGCAGCATCATGCATCTCTTCTTGATCCACGCTTCCATCACTTACACGACGTAAGGTTGTAGAGTCTTCTGTGGCGACGTGTTTAAGCTGAGGGACAACAGGGAAACAGAAACACAATTAAATGACATAGCTCTGCAGTAATGAGGTTACTAATAAAATAAAATATTGAGAATTTCTATTTCTATATTATATTGCATATTTAGACCCACCTTGTCATCCTTTGCCTCAGGGATGTTTTTGAGTTGGGTTCTTGTTGGGGACCTCTGAGAGCTGTTGGGCACCTGGCTGAGGTTCAGGCTCATCTTGGGGTTGTAGGTAAAAGGATACAGAGACTCTGGGACATGCCTCTGCTCCTCAGCGCACTGCACAAGGCGACATGGGTAGCTTTGTTAGCTATAATAAACCTCTGTGCGCAGATGTGTACTGTGGGTGCGGTCACAGGAATTAAATGAAATGATTACGAGGGGAAACATGGATAAAACCCCCATCTGCAAAATTAGCAAATCAAAGCTGTTTTTGATTAAATGCTGGGCTTTTGTCGATGGCATGATAATTATTTCCCCCAGGTGAAAAGAGCCAAGTGAATACTGAACGATAACAGGAGGCACAAAGCGGCACAACCCACCGTGAATATGAGATCCCAAATGAAATCAAGTGCATCTTAAGATCACTTATGTACCTTCTTGAGGACATCATTTCTTTACAAGCTTGTATAACCGATGTCAACTAAATATTTTCCTGAAACCTTTGTGGGAGCATGATGGTGTTTACATTTTTACCCCAATCCTTTGCTTTGTGATTTACGGGTGGGTTTATGTCCTCAGTTTGAAGGAAAGCTGAATGAAGATGAATGTGGTTTTATCAAACAACTAATCAATCGACAGACCGAAGATTTATCTGAAACTGTTTTGATAACAGACAAATCTTAAGTCATTCTTCAAGCAATAGTGGCAAATATTTTAGCTGACAGCTATTCAAATGTGAGGATTTGCTGCTTTTCAACGTTTTCTATGATTATAAACAGTATTTGGGGATTCAAACTGTTGCCTGGATAAAACATCTTTCAAAATGTTCTGTCATTTTCTAGACTAAATGATTATTAACTTAATTAATTCATCGATATTGACAACAATCATTCCAGTTCCAATTCATTTAAAAGTACAATACAATGCTCTACAAAGGTCGTCAGTAAATGGTGCAGTATCTTCCTGTGCAGTGTGGTAAAGTAGAGCTTGGGTTCTATTTATATTCTTTCTACTGACAAACGTACAGCGTGCAGCCAGTACTGGGAGACCACATGCAGCCCTCGCTCCTTCACTCCTTTGTATTCACGGGTGGTGTCCCCCACACGGCCCTGGTAGATGTAGTGTGTCACTGTATCGTCGCAAGCCCACCTAAAAACAAGTCAATAAAGAGAGGTTAATCCATATTTACTGAAATAAAACAACCCCAACGTGTCCAGACGTACATTAAAAGGGTTACTCATGGTTCATCATTCCTTCTGCAAAGAGGGGACTAAAACAGACTTGAAAAAAATGTTAACCTATCCTTTAAATAATTAATATATTAATTAATTAATATGTTAAATACCTGAAATCAGCTCCAAGCGAGGCAGCGATGGCATTCAGTTCACTCTGCATTTTGCTCAGTTTCTTTCCCACACAGACCACAACACCAGTCAGAGGACTGGCTTCTTTTTCTGGGACCTTACAAACAGCGCATTTGATAAACTGAGTGATTTGGTGATGAAACCACCAATGTCAAGCATGCGAACAGGCATGATGATGAATGATGCATTTTAGTTTACCTCCTTCTCAGTCATCTTGGTAAGCTGGGGGCTAGCAGAGATGGCTTCCATAGCTGTGACGCTATTTCGGGTGCTGTTGGCCATAGCCACCTTCAGGTTCCTGTTGATGACATCAGTCAGTGGAGTGTCCACCCTCTCTCCTGGTTTGGATCTTCCCCCTGGAGTCTCCAATTCTCCTAGTGCATCCTTAATAAAAGGAACAGTCTGCGTATTTACAGGATTATCTATCAAATATAAGTGCACAATGTATTGGCTAGAATCTTTTGCTCTATTCTATTCTCTTTTGCTGTTCAGTGGGTCCAAACCTTGACATTGAAGGAGGGCCTGAAAAGCTGGTCTCTGCTGAGGAACCGAGAGGGAGTGTCCAGCTGCAGTGTGGGTTCCTTCTGAAGGGGGTTCCTTCTGCCACCCTCCTGGTTTTTTTTAGGGGTGCCGACCTCCTCTTTGGGCTTCATCTCGTCCAACACGGAGCGGAACACTTTGCTCCTGAAGCGGCCTAAATCCAGCGGGGTTACAGCCTTACCGCTCTGGAGACCCAGCAGAGGGATCTCTGGAGACAAGTGTGCTGGTGGAGGCATGGTCGACTTCTGGGAAGCACCAACGAAACTTTCGTCATCTCTCTCTGAAGAAGAAGATAATAATGTAATGGTCATAGCACAGGAAACTATGAAAATATGTCCTAAAACAAACAAATGAACTGCAGAATCACACCCAATATCCAATATAGCCAAATGATATACTAGTTTATTCAGCAGCACCAGGCAGAATTTCCTTGGGAATCAATTTTATTTAAATGTAAAAAAAAAATCTCTCAGATAATTAATGCAGGTAAAAAAAATAAAAACAAATTGACTTGTAATTTACTATAATTATTGTCATTATATTGATACCCAGCCAATGCAAATAAAACATGCATTTTCATCCACATCTTCAATCAAGACACTTTTCTAACCTGGTGAGGGCGGCAGGTCAACTAGAAAACGTCCCTCCTCGGCCCTTTGGCCGGTCCGAGCAGACCTTAGGATCCAGTGCATTGTGACGGCTGGGAGCCCCCATTTCTTTGCTGCCTGGTACTTCGTGCCTTCGGGGCTCTGCAGCACCAGATGGGTGCTGGCTAGCATGCCCTTCTTCTGATTGGCCATGCGCACAAAGTAATCCTGGACACTGCAGCAAGGAGAGAAGAAAAGATGAAGATTTCGCAGTGGACACGTGAAAGTAAAAGTATGCATAAGAGAGAACGTGCACTGCCCAGGACTTCCTCTAATATGTACAACGGAAATGCTTGTCCTGAACACAAAAACAAGTGTCCACAGATAATAATATACCTAAACCTACTAGTATCTTTTTAAATACATGTAAAGCACTTTGAACTTAAGTCTACATTATAACCAAATTATGCATCCACATCAATTTAGAGAAGGTAAACACCAAACTCTTTAACAGCTCTTTATTTAAACTGTGTAGCCTAAAAGTAAAACGGCATGTGTGGGCAGACAGCAGTGTAATCATACTTGGCTCCAAGGTGCTTTGCCAGCTCCATCAAAGACTCCCTCTCTGCTCCGGTGAACTGGCTGACAGAGAGAACGCAATCGCTGAGGGGAAACCGTCCGTCCATCACAGGAACAGGGGTGAACAAAGGGTTGGAGGCCAGCTGCAGAACACACTCTTTCTCCACACACATGGCCTGAAAATAAACCAAGGCAAAGCACAACTGAACAAACACGATCAAATCCATGGAATCAAGTTGTGTAGGTCAATGATTTCTTGATATACATATAAATAAATAAATCGACCACTTGACAAGTCAACAGATGGCACTGAAATCCCCCTACACAGATAAAGTATAACTATGATCTTACCAGCCAGGTATCAGTGACCACCTCGTCCACTGTGGCCTCCACTGAACATCCCAACAGAGGGACCACAGCGTAGTCTGCCACCACACGGGTACGGCCCGTCAGCACCCTGCCTCCATTTTCTGTCACCAGCAGAGAGAGCTGGGCCTCGGCCTCAGAGCCAAAACCCACAAGGAGGAAACATTTCCCAAAAAACAGGCCTGCCTCGCTGGCTTCCTGCAGGGTTGAGTCTAGCTCTGGTCCTCTGGTCTGGTTTGGAGGCCAGGGTTCAGGCTGAGGCTCAGCAGCTATACTACTCGACCTCCTGCTGCTGCCCTGCGCTGGTGGGGGCATTTCAACTGCACGACAAAAGCACAATGAGATTAGCTGCATTTTATAAAACTAAATGTGTCCAATTACACTAAGCGCCCGCTAAAGACTTCAACAACAGATACTTGCCTACTGTGGGGTCATCATCCATGTACTGTGAGAGCAGATCTTCCTCGGCTCTCTTGTGCCTGGGAGTGCTAGGACTGGCAGCAGTGGGGCCAGCTGAGGTCCGGGAGGTGGCGAGACGATGGGCAGGCACCGACACAGCAGGCGGAGCTGGGGGCAGACAGTCAGGGTGGAGGTAACCTGCCTCTGGGTGTAGACTGCCTTTGTTAAAACTGTCCAGCAGCCACTGCACTGTTACTACATGGGGCCTGGAAAGTAACAGACATACATAACGTCAGTAAGGTCTCAAGGATTAACATACTGGAAACTAGCAACAGCACTTCTCTAAATATTAGCTTCTACTCTCTTCTTCATTCCTTGTTTTGCCGGAATCTGTGTATATTCCTTATTGTGACTACATATGATGATGCAAACTAACATTACCATTAAGGATTAATAAATAACTGGAACTTAAGTCAATGTGGGCTAAACTTATCCATTTTAAGTCTAATATTCCTCAAACCCTGTTAAAATCCCTCAACTTCTCTAATGAGATACACATACAGTATAATATATTACACCTGAAATTCTGCATAAAAATAGGTCAGATCTTTAAACAGATACTACAAGTGCAGAGGCAAAAAAATAATATATACAGTAGAATATCATTCCTAATGTTTTCAGTTCAGACCTGTGAGTTGCTTTGGACAGAAAGTTCTTGAGGTCCTGGTCCAGCTCTCCCATGACCACATGTGTTAGTTCCTCACTGGGCTGGTTGAAGCGCAGACCTCCTGCAGCGTTCACGAGACGCCGCAGCTTCTCCAGTTTCTTCCCTGGCAGGCCACACAGATACAGCTGCACAACATTGAACACTTGTGAAAAAAACCTTAAATGTGTGTTTCACAACTCTAATCAAGACATTACCACAAAAATTAACAGGAAATTAAACTTTCATTTACCTTACACCCATCCAGTATATCATCAGCTGGGCAGACGGTGAGGTCCAGAGTATCTATGGGGTCTGGAGCTTCCAGGCGGCTGATGGTGCCATTGGTGAGGGCTGTGTCATTTATTGTCATGCTGGCATTGACCGAGATGTGGCTCAAGCCCAACAGAGATGAACCCTCTAGGGTTAAACAACATGATTCTTTATTATAATATATTCCAGACACTTTACAAGAGGTACAAAACACTGTGCAAAAAATGGAATGAAGAAAAGTTACATTTTTAAATACAGTAAACAACAAACTACACTATCAGTCTGTGGCTCACCCTCCTTCTTGCTGGTGCCAGTAGGTGTTGAAGTGTGTGGTCGAGTGGCCTTTGACGCCTTACCCTCCACAATGTACCTGCTCTCGTCTTGACAGAAGCCCTTCTCTATGGTGTCAAATAGCCAATGCAGAGACACGCAAAACACATTCCACTTCCGCGCACACTCGTACTTCTGACCTGCAAACAAATACAAGTACTCAGAATCAATGAGACACCGATGAGGGATCCGTGTTCTTTTTTTAAATAGTGTGATGATTAGTTAATATTTGCCGAGATCATTATAAAATGATGATCTGTTTGTATTTTCAACTTCAGCAAAAGCTGTAATACAGAATGTAATAAATAATAATAATAATAATAATAATAATAATAATAATGACTTGCCTGTCGGTTCACTAACAATGAGGTGCGTGCACTCGTTCATTTTGAGCTGACCGGTGTACGTGGCTCCATGCTCTTCACAGAGTCGCTGCACCTCTTTACGCTCTGTGCTGGAGAGGCCCGTCACACAAACAGTACAGCCACGCAGCACAGGGCATACATAGTCCTCGATGGGTAGATCTGTATACCTGAAAAGCCTGAGGGAGGCAGAACAAGGGGTTTAAAATAATTATCATCTACCTTTAAAGTGCCTTGCTTTGGACATAATCATAAGCATTATTATAAAACTGCCACAATGTTATCCAACAACTGTATACATTGATGCACTCCTGTGACTGTAAAACCTCAACGATTTTATAAAGTACAGAATGCCTGAAAGAAACCATCATAAAAATCAGTATGCATCCTTTAAGTATGCATTTTAGAGCACAAATGTCATTTTTAATGAGAATACATACGTGTCCTGAGATTTCTCCCAGCAGGCTTTGACCCATGTGGGCAGCAGGATTGGTTTACCCAGGCTGGCAGCTACCAGGTATTTCTTGCTGCCCACCTCTCCTGCTATCAGGTGTGTGACAGATACATTTAGGTCAAGATAGACCCGTCCGCCCATTAGTTGCACCAGATCCATCACCTCTGTCTGTAGAGAGGAAGAGACACAAACATATAGAACACTTTTCTAATGGTGACTTATGTTTCCTCTTAACCCCCTATAGAGAAGATCCATTGTGCCCTACACCTAATACATCCTCACATCACACGCCAGCCCGAGACAGCATCTTTAAAAAGTAGGTAAATAAGAATTTATCCTAAACTTTTCGTTTATTTTAATTGCGCAGATTATTGCTTCATGGTTTATGCCTGAGTCATCCTCTATGATGTATTTGCCATTTATTAGACTGCTGATTTAAAAAGAGCAACGATGTGCAGGGTATCAGACGCAGTGAACTAACCCGTGTTGCTTTATCCAGGCTGGTGCAGGAAATAGTGACGTCAGCCATGGCCATGTTATAGACTGGCTTGTCTGCCTTGGGGACACAATGCTGCTGCTGCAGGCAGTACAACACCACCAGTGGACTCACCACTCGGCAGCCAAGCTACATGACACATAACAAAGAGTTAGACAGAGAAGAATTACTCTCCATTAGAGGGCTTTCACCAACTTATGTGAAATTCAAGATCTAGATATTGAGGCAATATTGAGTTGGACCTGTGTGCAGTGCAGAAAGGCCGGGCTGGTGAAGCTGCTGAAGACAAACAAAGACTTGTCGTTGTGGTCCATCTTTAAAACAGCATCTTCATCTATGGTTTTCAGGTACTTTTCAGACTGCAGCTCCAAAATGGCCTGCGTCAAAACATGAGAAAAACATTATCATCAACTGCAAACAAAGAGACAGTAGAGCAGTGGCAAAAAAAAAAGTAATTATCAATAATAGGTTTGAGATAGATAATACCTCATAAGCCTTGACAGCATACTCGGTTTTTTGTCCTTTACTTTCCACAAACTTCACAATGAAGCCTTCCTTGTCTCCTTTGGACATGGTCAACCTGTAAGTGAATAAGGACCAGTGAAAACACTTAGCAATGGCATTAGCTTGCCTTACGTTAGCCTCTGAGTCGACAATTATCACTATCAGAATATGCTATGACTATGTTTAAAGCTGCAGTTGACATTTTAGCAATCACATACTACATTTGCTGTAGATTGGTACAACGTAACATGTAAGTTATATATTAGTCTACTACTAACTTTAACACAGTCCTTCGCGTTAATGTTAACTAAACTGATGGCTACTTACCTCCTCTTGATGGACCCAGTTAGAAAAATAAAAAGGCAGTCTCTACTCTGACAGTAATCGATATAAACTCTAACGAGTCATGAGGAACTAGCTTATCGTTAGTATGGCTTGTCATCAAGAACCTCCTTGAAATATAATAGTTTATCTATCGCTACTGTCAGTTTTAGACAGCGGCTGCGCTGACTTACATGAAAGGAACAATGAAGCGTAAATGGTAACCGGTTAGCTAACATTCATACTGGTATGCTATAACGTAAAAAAATGCTTCAAAGTCCATAAGTATTCATATTACCATAAGCAAACAATTAAGCATTGAAAAAATTCATATACATTTTACAATAATTTCATGATAATAAGGGGGAGAACGTAAAATCTCAACTTTGTTGTTGTTATTCGCGCCAACGGCGTAACGTCCGGTGTTACCTGCTAATTCGACCGTGTGGAGTAGGACTCTAGTGTTGAAAAGATCCGCAGCAACTAGATATTAAGCGTAAGAGTGTAAAGCACAAAACTAAAGTAATACACATCATGATTTTAATAATAAAATGATAACCTGAATAATACAAACAATTTAGTCAAATCTTATTGGTTTAATTCATATTTAGGGCTCTGCTCTGCTTAAATCATCATTAACAAACTTGTCTTTGTACTGGATGCGTTTTGAAACGGTCTTTTCATTATGATCTAAAAGAAAACGTGCATGGAAGTCCCTAAATATAACCTATCATTTCTGTTCAAGTTTATAAGTAAAAACCCTTGAAAACAAAGCCTGCACGTATGGAATGCTGAATCATCCCATGTTAAATTCTTTAAGCAAATGTTAAATGAAGAAAAGCCAGGCATTTGCTAAGATAGTGGGGCCATGGGTCCATCTGTGACCAGAAACCTATACAACATAACATCTCTAAAATGGTTGAATTATTTAGTTAATGATTCAGTTTTTTTGCCCCCAACATGAAAGTGAAAATTAAGCCTCAAGGTCTTGGCAGGTATAAACATCTGCTGGGGAATAACTTAATTTCTGGATATATTTGATCATTTTCTTGGCATAGAAGTGATAAAATGTAAATATACCAAGTATAATAAGTACTAGAATTATCTTATTCAACGTCCGCAGAGTGTTTAAAAAATTTAAATTTCTACAAAAAAAATAAAATACAGAAGACATGATCTTAGTGTCCTCTATTGTACTTTTGGCTCCATCTATTGTCATCATTTTACTCTCGAGAAAATACATGCATTCATTTTTTTCTTTGGCAAAAACTTTTAAAATGTACAATTTTTTTAATTCCTGCTTCTCAAACATTAGCAAGCAATAAAGACTCGGTTGAAATCGGTTGCTTTGACACACACACGTAAATCCAAAAGAACAACACTGTGGGTTCCCTTTTATTCTTAAAATTTTATGTACAAGTGCGACAGATTTTTTTTTTTTAAATGTACATTCAATATAGAAAGTTTATATACGCAATATTACATTGAACATTTCACAAATTGCACTAGTCTTTCACATAGATTCATAATCAGTCAACGTCATTCGTCATGTCTTAGCAGAAGCTAATTTCCGGTGGTTATTATTCACTCATAAATATTCTAGTGCTTTTTACATTCTGGGGGAAGTACAATTACTTTATAAAATGTGAGGCAGAAAGGGTAGCCTTCAAAGAGAGAGCAGAATGACCTGTGAATTTAGATCAGAGGAATAGGAGGCCGTACATTTGGAGAGCAGATGTGAATCGAACTAGACCTAACCAAACCCGACAAGAGGTCAGCGTCAGTACGAGGCTTCAAGTCACATTTTCTTGTGGAGAAACAGGGCAGAGAAATCATACACATATATTTTCTGATTTCCTATTTTAAATCGTTTTCCTTTTCCATATGAGAATCCATTATACTGACTAGTAAATGCCACGTTTATGTAAGAGGTGGATAGGTCCTGTGCACAAATGTGTCAAGAAAGAGGCCAACTGCCCTTTGTTCAGGCGTTAGGGTAAGTGTAGCCAATCAGGATATGACAAAGAGGAATAAGATAACAGAAGAGACAGTTAACCTAAAATAAGCCTCATTCATCCAATGTCTTTCTCATGAAAACAAAAAACAAACAAAAAAACAATCTGGGGTAAAAAATATATTCATACAAAAAGTAAACTTCTGTGTGTCATTAGAAGAAACAAAAGTAGTACAGAAACAAAAGAAAATGTGGTCATCCGTTAAAACAATTTCAAAGTGTTTATGAAGACTTGAGTGCCATTTTTAAAGGGGAGAGGAGAGTGATAACTGGAGGAGGTGTGGCAGAGGTTTTGGTGGTGATCAGTGACGGCCCGCTCTCCTCCGTCGGTCTCTCTCTCCATCCGGTCGTCTGGGAGCTGAACAGTCTCTCTCTGAGCTGCGGCCGTGAAGCTGCAGGGCAGTCTGGGTGCCTGAGTGTGTGTGTGTGTGTGTGTGTAGGGGTGTGTGTGTGTGTGTGTGTGTGTGTGTGTGTCCGTCAGCCTTGGTCTCCAATGTCGTTGTCCACGGGGGGTGGGACGCTGGGCATTACCGTGGTGCCAGTTCCTGCTGTAAGGTAACCTGCTACTCCTGGACCTACGGGTGACAGAAAGATAAGATTGGGTACAGGTGTGCCTGTGCAGGACAGCCGGAGAGCTACTGATGAGCTACAATATTTATGGGAGAGTGATGACTTCTGGGGCCCAATTATTAGATACATATCTAATTAGATACTTTATGCTTGAGTTTGGAAAAAGTAACTTTTTTCTAATCTGATTTACACTGTGGATGTCTTAGTTATTTTGGATAACAGAAAGTCATAAAAAGACACCGTCATGAAAACAAAACTGACTACCTTCACTTGAATGAGTCAAAGTATTTAGGTACAGTAAGATGTGGAGTATTCTAATTTTAGTTTCATTATTAAAAGTCATTTTAGAGATTTATAACCAACTCTAAGAGTCCATCTAGGTTAGCAAAACATTTTATGTCACATATCCAGCTGCTTTATATACAAACGTGCTCGACCTTCTGGACATGAGCTCATATATACACTTAAAGGAGAGTTTTACATTTGCATGAGGGATACACTATGGTTGTAACATGAATGTAATGGTTTGATGTGATGTAATATGTTGATGCATGCCAACAGGAAAATGAAAACACATTTGAACTTTAACATCTACATACATACACGTTCATCTAGATAATTAAATAATTAATGAGCCAACAAGTCAATAATTGGAATATTTCAGTTCATGTAAATTATGTCATTATTAATCTTTATTTTCCGTGTTTTTTTATTAATTTTGGGGCGTGTCCAGGAAATGTCTTTGACCTACAAAACAACACACTTGATTTGTATGACACTGGAAAAATAGATTAAATTTAGACTATTTACACTATTTTGTGTATTTTAAATAAGACGATACACTACCACATTAACATTAAGAATGAGAGATCATTTTAACTCAGCTCTTTAATGGTAAACTTTAACAACAACAAACAATTTTCTTGTGAAGTGGACGGTCAGTTATAGAGCAAACTCTAAATGACGCCTCAGTTCATTCTTTTGGTTAACTTTTTGTTAAGTAGTAAAGTCTTTCTTTCTTTCTTCCTTCCTTTGCAGGCTACAGTTCCTTCAGGCTTCATTGTTTTCTTGCCCGCAGCAGACTGGAAATCCCGTGGCCTTTCCCAAATCAGGTCACATGGGACAGTAATCACATTCACGTGTGAATTTTTGCGCAGACCTTTAATTTTCAGCTTTCAAGGGCTTTTTAGTTAATTTAAGAAACTTGAGTGCGATAAAGAGTGGGTGGATGGAGATGAAGATGGTATGACATTTTCAGCACTGTGCAGATGGAGAGGTGGGAATGGAAAACTAAGTGAGTCAAAGATGGAGGTAAAGAGGCAAGGTGAAAAGGCCAGGTCAAAGTCTACCTGCATCAGAGCAAGAGAGAGGAGGGCTGTGAGGGCCCAGCTTAGGAGTCTAGAGCCCACCTCGCAGTGGGCTGCTGGCAGCCAGGAGAGAAGGAGTGGATACCCCTGAGGAGGAAATGTGGAGGACAAAGAGGAAGGGAAGGACAGAGCCAGGAAGTTGTAGGACGTGGATACAGAAAAGGTCGCTGGGTTTAAGCACACGTGAGGAATCAGCCACAAGGTGGTTTTCAGGATAAAGCAAAGCATTAAGATTCAACACCAGCTCGGAGAAAGGCACTCGAGACTTACCTTTTAACACACACACACGCACACGCAACAGCTTTGCTTGTTAAGACAATGTCAGGTTTTGTGATGCTGAGTTTTCAGTAGCAGGTTAAGTTTATAGAAACACTTTACCTGTCAGGTAGCCTGCGGTCTGCGACTCTGAGATGAAAAGATCATGTTTCTGGTCTTTGAAGGCACTCCACACTGAGGATCTCGCTAGAATCTCGTTCACCTGCAGAGCAGTGATTGGCAAAGACTTATCCAACCAGTGTGTCATTCTGAACAATTACTAAATTATAAAATAAATAACGGTAGTAATCATTCAGTGGTTTGATGTATTCCCATCATACCTGTTCTCCGAACTGCAGACTGCGAGTCATGGACTTGAGAGCTTTTACTATCTGGGCCTTGGTAGCTGAAGGGTTTTCTAATGTCTCCAGGCCGATTCCTTCCAGCAGTTTCAGGAGGTATGGAACCAGCTCCACTCTCAGAGCCTGTTCAGTTCATTATTATTAATATTACATAGTCATCAAACACGATGTCCATAATATTTAAAAAACGATAGTCATAGTTTACCTGAGCCACCAGCTCTGTCTGCTCCTTCTGGAACATGCGGTTGAGAGCTTCACAAGCCAGTCCGGCCATGTCTGCCCGACATTTCATCCCAGTCATCAGGGGGCCGATGGTCTCCAGGGAAGCCATGGAACGTACACACAGCTACCAAACAAGACCGTTATAGGTAATGATGTTAGTGTGTCATGGTGCAGAAAGGAGACAAACTCAGTATACATTGTTTGTTCTTTAACAAAGAGCGTTGTGAATATTTTCAAGTAGCGGTCTTTGAATTCAGAGCCTTTCCTCTGCCCTTTCTTTCAAAGTTCACCCCCTTGTTTCAGTCACAAATTTGTAGTCTCCAAGCCTAACCTGAAGCCACAGAAGACATTATATGACGCCTCATGACAAGTAAAACTGAACTTAATGTTTAAAGTTGATGGAGGGCCCCTTCAATGAATACAAGGTGTGAAATACGCTGCAGCAAGTCCTGAAAGTATAACAAAGTATAATAAATGAATATATATATATAAATATATATTTAAAAAAACATTTGGCTCCTCACCTCATTGTCCGACAGCACATGGATGAGGCGGATGGCGCTCTTGGGCACAGCGTTGTTCTTGTGGTTGAGTGCAGCCAGAACGCGAGGCAGGTGACCCAGAGGAGGAACCTGGTCGGCCAGCTGGCTCTGTGTGCTGAACAGACATACTGCTGCCGTGGTAACCGTCTCCAGGGCCTCACCCTGCAGGGGACCAGAGATGTGAGGACAAGGTGAAATTGCTAGTCACAGATAACAGAATGAGAGAAAATATAAAATGCGCTGTGTTTCCGTTTGTCAGAAAGGCAGCTCACGTTGGGGTTGTTTTTCTCCAGCAGCTCAGTCAGGGTCTCCAGGAGGGACACCAGGAACTCTCGAGGCTTGCGTAGCACCCAGCCCGGCTGAGCAATAAAGATACGCAGGAAGACTCCACCAACTTCTAGCTCGTTCTGTCCAGTTCCACAAGCCACTGTGAAGTCCTCTGGCAACTGAGCAAACAAAGCAAAAATGTATTGTCGTATTCAATCATAACATACTTATTACTGTTTTATAGTGAGTAAGTACAGTGACTTATTTCTTTTAACTGTCCCCAAAGCGTGCACTGAACTGGGAAAAAAGGTGTTTAAGTATGCGGGTTGGAACCAGCTGCAAAGTCACCTGAATCTTAAGGAGCTGCTCTCATTGGATGCATATAAAATCACTTTAAATGACTTGGATGAAGTTACTTCCAGCTGTAGATGTTTTGAATGTTAAAGAAAGATTTTATCTCATAATTTTGTAATTTTTTCTTGTTTTATCATGTTATTTGTGCTGCTGCCTGTCTTGTCCAGGACACTCTTGAAAAATAGATTTTTAATCTCAGTGAGTCTTTTAATCCTGGTGAAATAAAGGTTAATAAAAATACATTATTGCACTTACTTTCCAGTTCACATCAGGATTATCCTTCTGCTGTTTAAAGTGCCTGGAAAAATATGAGAAAGTAAAGAACATGATAGTAAAGAATCATATTAAACAGTGAACATAGTCCAATATTTCACACTTCACTACTCAACTAGCTTTTGGTTAAAGAGAGTATCTTTAAAATTGGGCTTATGTCATACTCAAGCATCATCTCCCGGACGGAGGTGGACACTTTCTCCCTTGAGTTGTCATTCCAGATGAGTTCAGGGTTCTCGTGTGTTCCTTCAAATATGTGCACCGCTGCCTCAGCGTTGTCTCGCATTGCGTCCATGAACACACCAGGAAGGAAGCGCATCAGCGTCAGACGCACCTGGCAGAGAGCAAATGATGAAAATGATTAAAGGAGATGAGGACAGATGTTGACGCATGATAACACAACACGGACAGGAATTATGTGTTTTAGATTCATCTGTCCGGACTGACCTTTGGGCCGACCAGCTTGTCTGAGGTCATCTTGGAGAAGAGCTCTGCGGTCTGTGTGCGAACCTGGGGATGTGTGCAGTTACAGAAGAGGTCTAGCAAGTAGATCAGAGCACCTGAAAAACAAAGAGATTAACATGAGCATTCACGCACTCAGAATTTCCATAAATGTGGAGAATTCTTCAGAAAAAGAAAAGTAGAATTACACTGATACCTTTGGCCATTGCTTCTTTGACTATCTTTGTGTTAGAAGTCAGTGCATACAAAGTTTCCAGCACAATTTGCCTGCCTAAACAGAGTAATAAACAAAAAAAACATGTTTTAGTCCTAAGATTCAACACTGCAATAAGTACAGAACTCTGTTTTAGTGTCTTCTTACTGGAGGGGAGCGAGTGCAGCAGCAACAGAAGGTTGGACAACACCAGCGACTCAGCAATGTTGCTAACGCAGTCTTGGTTTGACGTCACGGTATTAACAACCTGCAGAGGAAATCAAGATCACTAAAATGCAGGGATATACAGGGAACCACGGTAATCAGATATTAGGACCAAGAACCTCTACCTCTAAAACCAGCTGCTGTACTCTGCCCGCTCCGTGAACCCGCAACAAAGAGAAGAGCAGCTTGAAATGGCCGATGCACTCCGACTCCGAACCTGAAATGATACAAAAGAGCACCGCGTAGAAACGAAGCTCCGGACTTAAGACATAAAAACACCTCAACAGACAAAGCGGAACTGGAGGAAGCGTCATTTCTCACCAGGGTTGTTCTTGATGACATTGCGGAGAGCCTCTAAAGCCATCTCAGCGAAGCGGAGCCTCTCCGCATGCTGCTGGGACTCGACCTTGTTACTCTGACTCATGGCCAGTAGAGTGTGGAGGTACTGGGCCTGGGAGCCTACGTAGTCCAGAAGACTGGCTGCAAATGCTTTAGGGTACTAAAACAGAGGTGGTAAAACACATTATAGCATTACAAAAGGTTTAAAGAAAAAAAAACCCACGAGAAATAGAATGGGCTTTTATTATTCTTGGTGGACAGAGGACTGATAAATGATAAAAAAAGCAGACTGAATGTGGTTGTAATACTATCTGGTTCTTCTACTCACCTCAAGAGGAAAAGATGGCTGCTCATTGTAGACCCGGACAAAGATCTCCCCAACTATCAGCTCTTTGCTGTGATCATTGAACACAAACTCCGCACCAAAGCTTTTATCATTCTCTCCCTATAAAGAGACAATAAGCAGAAGGCAAGTCCTCAGATATCGAGTATCATTAATATCTATGTACTAATATCAATATGACATTTCCATATATAAACACTTAACACAATAATAATACAACAATATTTTATATCAACCGTATCATTTAATATCTGAATTGAAGCTTGACATGCCTTTTAAAAAAATATTGTTTGTGTGGAAATTTGAAAGTTCAAAAAGAAAATAGTATATATATGTTATTCGTACCCTCTTGATGTTTCCCTCCTGCTGACCCTCCAGGAACTCCAGCAGCTCAGCTCGTGTTCCATTGTTCCAGATCAAGTACGGGTTCTCTGAATTACTATTCAGCAGCTTCAAGACCTAAATTGCAGAACAGGGGATGTGGAAGTGAGCTCTGGTGTGTATTTAAGTGCTTTGTGATGTACAGCACTGACACAAACCTACGTATCCACCTGCACCACATACCTCAGCAGGAGGTCCTGTTCCCAGCTTCCTTGAGATGTATGGTGTCAGCATGGCTGCTAAGCTCTTGCGGATGGTGGGGTTCTCTGGAGGTGTGGCCTCGACGCCGTTGGTCTCTGAGACTGGATTGTTCCCGTCCGGGGTGTGTGGTGTCTGGGTGTAGCCTCCCAGACGGCTGAGAGCTACCAGGCTGAGCTTGGCCAGGCTGTTTGCAACCTCCTGCTGGTTCGTGTCCTGGCTAGCCTGCACGCCACTCTCCTCCAGAGTGTAGTCGTAGTTGAAGAGGTGGACCAGCAGGTGCCAGAGCATGCCAGCATGGTACAGATGGGTCTGTAGGAAGAAATCCACTGCGAAGGAGCTCACGCACTGGACTGCCAGGGTGGCAGTTTTTGGGAGACCCTGATAGGAAGCAAGGGAGAGAACATAAACTGCAGACTTTAACATGTTACTCGAATCATTTCTATACGGTTGTTGAGTTCTCACAGATAATCAGCGGCATTATTGATGTTGAAACACAGCAAAGTAAAAAGTAAACATAGTAGGTGCAAAATTCTCACCTTTCCATAGAACAAGATGTGACAGAGGTCCCTGATGATATTGGGCAGTTCAATGATCTTTTCCCTGCATTCCTCAAACTGGGCTGCTACACTGTAGCACTTACAGACGTGCCCGCACACCTGTGGCACATTAAAGCAATGAAAACGTGTTAAAAGATATCAGAACAAGCAGTGCGGTACTCAGCTCTAGAGAGGAAGGAGACTACAGGTAGAAGAAGGTTAATTTTTTATAATTTTACCTGTACAGACATGTCATCAGGCTTGCTGGATGCAGTTAATACAGCAACACACCGAGAAAGAGCCTCCAACAACACCTGATTAAATACAACAATTTATCATTTATACAGGCACAGTTCCCCACTGGACAGCTGTAATGGGTCATTTTCACTGGCTGATATTTCGGGATTTGTAAATGTGTGTGTACCTCAATGCCGTTGTCGCGGCGCAGCTCTTCTGCATTAAGAGCCGAGCAGTTGACGGTGTGGAAGGCCAGTTCAACAGCAGCCGGGAGGAGAGGGGAGGTCTTGGAGAAGAGCTGCTCATCCTCTGTTTCCATTGTGATCGTTTTGATGAGCATGGGGTAACCGGCGTATTTGTAAGGTTCCAGCTCTGTTTGTGGACAACAAATTGGTAACAACCAATGACCACTTTTTACTGTACTATTTCAGAAAAACATACCTGAACCTTCTACACATATAGGTAGAAAAACAATAGTTGAAAAGTTGATCTATTTGCATACCTTGTTTGTGTCGGTTGAACAGGATGCTCTGAGTTTTGAGGATGAGGATGATGTTTTCTGGGTCCGGGCCGTCCAGGATTCGGGCAGACTTTGTACAAAGGAACTCGTAGGCTTTGTTGACTTTCTCAAACATGTCCTGAAAGATACGGGTTGAAGTGAAGTCTGTGTATAAAGTTATGTTTGCCCTTACATGCATACCATGTCAGCAATGATGGTAATACGTACCCTGCCCTCCGGGTTCTTGTCAGGATGGTACTTCTGAGCCAGTCTGAAGTAAGCTTTCCTGATTTTACTTTCCTCGTGCCTGAAGACAAGAAATGTCAACATTTCTTGAGTCCTACAATTCAATTCCACCAGATCCAACACTGAATGTTTTGTTATCTCCCACATCCTACCCTTTCTCCATCTTTGCCCATGTTACTCCATGTTTATTGCAATTAATAAATAAAGATGATTCAGGAGACTTGACGAAAAGTAACAAGTGATAACAAATCAAAGGCAACTCACTGCCCCTGTCCTTTGGGGAGGTTGAGGACTTCATAGGCTTCATCTACAGACATAGAGGGAGGCTTTTTCTCCACCTCCCTCTTCCAGCCTTCAAGAGTGTCTTTAAGTAGCTTCACCTGTACAGATGTTGATCACATTTCATAGAAAATACAAGCAGGGCACTGATAAGGAAGAACAAGCTTGGATATTTTAAGATAAAAAAAGACACATACAGCATCTCGAATGGGCCAGTTGGGGAAGCGGATGGTGTCACACAGATGTCTGAGGTAGTAGATGTTGCAGAAGAGCTCGTTGTCCAGCTGAGGGAAGCTGATCACGGGGATGGGGCAGTACTGGTAGAGGGCCCGGGTGTTGCTCTGCAGCCTGGGGCTGAAGTCAGCTACGTGGGCAGCTATCTTCTCGATCATCATCCGCCTGAAATGTAGAGTTCAAACACAAACTGTTAACATTTCTATAAACAACATGACTTGTACTGTTTTCACTCTACATCGCCTTTTAAAAAACTCTAATTAGACACGTTAAAGACTAATATCTACCTCATCTCGCTGCTCCAAATGGCCTCAGGTGTGTCAAATTCTCCAAGGAATATCTCAGAGAAGCGCTCAGCCTCGTAATTCTCCAAGTAACATACCATGGCCTCAGGCAGCACCGGCCCCAGGACACTGCGCTGCACGATGTCCTGACCCTTAGACTGGAGAGACGAGAGAACAGGCAAATGTTTCATAAGATACATTCTGTTGTCATTTCTAAGCTATAAGTCTGTGTCTAAAATAAATCAACTTTACCTCCTCTGATTTGAAGGCTTGTTTCAGATGTGTGTACTTTAGGAACCTAAGGAAACCAGAGGAATGTCAATATTAACAGCACATGTAAAATGTATATGTGTGTGTGTGTGTGTGTGTGTGTGTGTGTATATATATGTGTATATATATATATATATATATATATTATTTTAATTGTATCCACATTATTCTGAAGTTCTTTTCTTGGAGCAAAAATCAATCTACTGAAAAAAGGCTGGGATGTCA